>JPKA01000481.1:0-47978 GCA_000750875.1 Pseudogymnoascus sp. VKM F-4517 (FW-2822) | reverse complement strand
AAGACGACGTTGATCCTACCTATGTACTTTGTCTTTATGATGGGAAAGACCTTCTCGTAAAGGGTTTCAAATTGCTTCTTAGAAAACTGCGATCCAGTTAGATGACTGCCTGGTAGCCCTTCGAGGTGACGTGAAGTTATGGATATCTTACTGGGCAGACATAGTCCAAGTAAACTTCTAACGTGTGAACCTTTGGTGCATGTGAAAGCGATGTGAAAAGCTGCCCATAGAACTTTGGAGCGAGCGCCATGTTTTCGAAATATGCTTCGGGGTAGTTCTGGTCGACGAAAGTATTGTGTTAATGTCTCTCGGTGTGCTCCTTGACGATTCGTATTGTAATGCTGGATTGTGACATTTGGCGTTGTGTTGCAACATGTAACCGTCATCAATGACGCAATGCGGGGGTGGAGTAAGAAAGCTTATCGGGAACATAGGATATGTAGGGGTCCAACCGAACATCTAAGAGGTTCCTCTACAGTAGATAGTATAGTAGTTATTAGATATTCATGTTTCATAAGTATATCAATATAATACAACGGTCTATTTGTCTACCTTGTCAAGTAATCGCCCATCAACAGTGGTCTCGCTCCCTTCGGCAGCCTGTTGGCAATATATCACCACCGTCAACCCCTGAAACCAACCATCCTGTTATCAAAGCGCCTCGCAAATGTCGCAGAACGCCTCGAATGCCCTTCCCATGCTTTCCTATTTGCAAATTCGGAATCCTCACTCTTCCATATTCGTCCTTCATCGCGGCTATAAATCTTATCTCAATAGCGGGCGTTGTGTCTTTCTTCTCGTCTTCCGAACTCCCAACACGCAGTTCCTGGTATCATATGCCTTCGTCTTCGGGTCCCATACCCCAATAACTTCCACAATAACATAGTCGAGTTTCGTTTCTAATTCCACCCACCCGGAAACCACGATGCTGCCCCTAGGAATAACCTTCACTTGCTTCCAATTGGCGGTATTGGTGAACCTGAAAGTAAAAAGGGCATGAGCACAGCGTCTGG
Source organism: Pseudogymnoascus sp. VKM F-4517 (FW-2822) (assembly GCA_000750875.1). Lineage (NCBI taxonomy): Eukaryota > Fungi > Ascomycota > Leotiomycetes > Thelebolales > Thelebolaceae > Pseudogymnoascus > Pseudogymnoascus sp. VKM F-4517 (FW-2822). The sequence continues at coordinate 46,965 of JPKA01000481.1, read as the reverse complement.
TCATCATCTTATACACCTCGGTATCTCTGATTGTCCTCCGCTCTGGTTGCCCATTGCCGTTCTGGTCCACGTTTTTAACTGCCGATGCGGCATCCGATTGTGTTTGTAGGGCCTCGGATTGCTTGTTGGCCGATTCCTGGGCCTGCTGGGTCGCAGAATGGTTATAATTACCAGCCTGTGCAGTAACGCCGACGCCGCCTGTAACTCTGGCTTGCGTGACCTTTTCCTGAGTTACATTTTTGTCGTTCGAGGCCAGCGCAGGATAGGTCTTCTTAGCCTCGACGGGATCAGGAATCTTATAATGGGCACGCATTATGCTACGAGTTTTCTCTTCCGGATCTTGGCTGAAGAGGACTTGTGTAAACTTCCAGGTAGCTTTTGCTACAGCAACAGGGAATAAAGCTTGGTGGATTCGCAGAACGGTTTCTTGATCGATGGGAACGGTGCTCCAGGAAACGAACTCGTCTGTAATTTCGATGCTGTAAGTCAGGTAAATGTCAGCAATCCGTGGCATAGCAAAGGAGGGGTTGTATAGCATACCCTGAATGTACAAATGCTGGTGGAGGGCTGTGAGGGTATTCGACGTTCAGCCAGAATTTCAATGCTTTAGCTCCTTGGCCTCCTTTTACATTTGCAATCGATCGTCTGGTAATTTCAACAAGTTCAGCTGTTCACAATCAGTCAACAAGCCTCCATTTAAAGGAATGATATGTCTTACATCTAACTTCCTTCATACGTGTCGGATCTCTGCTGAACTTTATATACTCTTGCCATTCCGGATCGCTGCTCCGATATGGTTTTTGAGGAATTTGCTTGATTGTGCCTGGGAATGGTATGAATAACGAATCATCCAGATCTTCCGGTGTCTCGCTGTCCGGTATGCCTCCCTCTTTCTCGAATTCATCTACCAATCTATCTAGCGGTGCGAAAGCTATTTTGGTGAAGGCACTATATAATAATAGCACCCCTATTGCTGAACCAAGCACATATCTACAAGCTATCAGTTTGCGAGCGAAAGTTTGTGGCGACGGGACTCACCTTCTACTCTTACGCGCCTTCTTGAGGTGCACACTTTGAACTGTTGCAGCACCACCATCCCGCTGCATCCGCGCATGCACCGTTAAAGGCACACGGTTCAGCCTCAAAAGGCTTGTTGTGGCACGAAATGCCCTGAACATTTGGGCCATCACGGGCCCCTTCGGGGGCGAGCAAGCCTTGAAGGGCGATTATCGTATAACGAGGTGTTGTTTTAGACGCTAGAAGCAGCAGGCCTCATCTAAAATCTAACCGTATAGGCATATGCAATCTTGCAGTTACAATAACGTCAGGCGCATGTGGTCTTGATTATTCTGATCGGCAGCGTGGCCCAGACGAGGCCAACAAAGTTGGACCCCCGAGGGCGGTAGATTACGGCAATATTTATGTATTCAGCTTAGCGCAACCGCGCCCCAATGAGCTACAGCTCGTTGACACTATCGCGACTCGCAAGGTAGACGACAGTTCAGTGCCTCCATCCATACGAAAGGCCTCATACAGCAATTATGAGGCTCTCATTTAGCTTTCTATTGCCAGCAATTGCTGGAGTAGCCCATGCTGCTTCCTCACGTGTGGACGGATTCATATTTAGAGCATCGAAGGAACTGGATGCTGGATCCGTTTCCCTTACCCCAGAGCAAGTTAGGGTTGTCCTGGCGCAACAACTCGATGTCACGCAATACCATAGCTTGAATGCCGGGGATAGAAGCGAAAAGGAGCAGTTAGGGTTGTCCTGGCGCAACAACTCGATGTCACGCAATACCATAGCTTGAATGCCAGAGACAGAAGCGAAAAGGAGTTGGAACTTATCAACACGTTTGGTGGACAACACCCTAAACTCTTCGATGAGGGTGTTGCAGGGGCAACCTCCCCTAGGCACCTGGTGGTGTTCTTGGATGTCTCTCTTGAGGGAAGCAAGGCTCTCAAGGCCGAGAACTTATCAACACGTTTGGTGGACAACACCCTAAACTCTTCGATGAGGGTGTTGCAGGAGCAACCTCCCCTAGGCACCTGGTGGTGTTCTTGGACGTCTCTCTTGAGGGAAGCAAGGCTCTCAAGGCCGAATGGAGTGCAAAAGGTCGAACCGAGCCATCATTTGTGATGGTAGGAAGCCCAGGCCCTGAGTCCGTCGGCGCCCTTGTTCGAGACATCCAGCAGCAGATTTCCCCGCTGGAGGTTGCTGATGAGCAATGTACTCTTACGAAGGCCATCGATGTGTCTGCGTCTGAATGCTGGAACAACAAGAATAGTCATATCATGCACAAGTTCACCGAGGACAGCGTAAGTAAAGTCTTCTTTCATCTCACAATCTTCACTAACAACTTCTAGTCCGATTTCGATACGTTCGTCAAGAGCCAAGATTCTCTTTTCAGTGCGATCGAAAAAGGAGATCTCGAAGCCACTTTCCTCTTGATGACGCCGGGACAAACCAACCGCTTCAAGAAGCAGCCTTGGGGATCGTATTCGCTTCCGACTTCTGACTCTGATATTCGGAAACGACAGCAAGAACAGCCAATGTCTGACGTCGTCTCTTCCTCGTCCTCGTCTACCATTTCTGGCCCTCAACCTACTTCTACCCCCATTCGTGGCCTGCCACCGCTCTGCTACACCTCACTGGAGTCTTGTACTACATCGACACAAAATTGTTCGGGGCACGGAGCGTGTTTCCGCAAGTTCGGCCCCGCCAAAGACGAGTCAGGCGCCAGCTGCTTTGCCTGCAAATGCTATAGCCCAGACAAGACAAGGAAGGGCCACTGGGGAGGTGCAGCGTGTCAGAAGCAAGACATTAGTGCGCAGTTCTGGATCATCGCTGGCTTCAGCGCTCTCCTGATCGGGATTGTAAGCTATGCCATTGGGATGATGTTCAGCATTGGATCCGAGAAGTTGCCGGGAGTCATTGGGGCTGGTGTTGCGTCGAAGACAAGGTAGACGGTGGGGAGGTAAACGGCTGGATGACGTGAAACCGGAATCACTGCTTTCTACGTTTTGTTTTAGCTCAAAGCCAGGGCTCGGTTTGGCGTTTTGATGTAGAATCATGTATACATAGCGATTAAGTGCGCCGCACGGCTTTGAAGGATATTAGGAACGCCATGCGGAGTCTGTTATAATGCTCATTGTTTTCTGTGAGGTTTAAAATGCTTTACTTTATATAACCTATCCCCGGTGATGCAAGCAAAAGTGAATGACATCAAAAGTCACTAGAGGTCAAGATAAACTGAAATGCAGCTCCCTCCCATTCCACAATTCTTCCACAACATACATTCTACCTATTGCCGCTTTATAGATCTTGTTGGTTGCAGTAATATTTCACTGTGGCTGAATTGAAGTATCAAAGATAATATACCCTTCATATGTCGTATATCTACATTCCACCCATGCCAACGCCGAATGACACCCCTTTTTATCACCATCAGTGCTTCTTCCCAGTCTTCGCCTTCTTGTTGCCCCGATCCTTCTTCTTCTCCCCCATCTCCTCCTCATAAATCTCAGCCGCGCTCTCGCCCGCCTTCCTCTTTTGCTTGGCGGTCTTTACACTGATTGCCGATGGCTTCGCTCCCTTCTTCGTCGCCTTGAGAACTTCCTGTTCAGCATGTGCCCAACCTGGTGCTTCAGATGCGATCTCATATCTATAATTGCGTTAGTCGGAGTTATAAATCGCCAATTGGGAAGAGACTTACTGCTCCAATGGTAGCGCATCAATAAGCTCCCTCTGCTTCTCTCGCAAAGCCTTCATAGCCTCATCACCGCCCTCCTCCAACTCATCTTCCAGGTTTGTCTCAAGAGCCACAAATCTCTCGTCTACAATCTCGTCATCGTGCGCGGCACTTGCATCCGCACGGCTTACACCAAGCGTCTCTTGTTTTGGTAGCTCGGCGTCAATGGCTCCAGTCACTAGGTTGCCGAAGTGGCTCGACAGCTTACGCATGATCTTGATGAACATGGCCAACAGCTGGCTACTGGGCAGGTTAAGCTCGCTCTCAACAGCAGTCAAGTCCTTGCGTTGCAGTCCGACAGCCAAAAGGATGGCGGATTGCACGCCAGTAAGCTTCAGCACAGGGAGGCGGCCAGTGAAATACAGCGCCGCAAGGGTTGGAATCAAGTCCAACACAACATGGTAATCGAGCATGTTGTTCGCATAAGACTCCAGGCGCTTCAGATCAAACGGAGAGAGGAGAGCGTCTAGTTCAGTCTTGATAAGTGCCTTGGCCTCGTGCTCAGGGTCCAGTTTGAAGCCCCCGCGAGCTGATTCGTCGATGCTAAGCGCAGTGATCGAGGCGAAGTCTCGGAACTGATACGAAAGGAGAGAAAGGAAGCGCTTGTGATAATCTCTAGCAAAAGCTCCTAGCCAAGCCTTGTCGTCCCCATTCTGCAGTGGGCGCAACATAACACACGTATGTTCGCCAGTCAGGTCATTTGCGGTTTGGCGGAGGTATACGGGAACAAACTGCGAGCGTTTCCAGAACTTGTGTAGGGGCTGTGTGAGACCATAGGACACGCCGATGTAGTCCAGGTTATCAGGTTGGCGCTCTGTGAGCTTGCTGAATAGCGGAGGCATCTTGCGGATGTCTCGAACCTTGATATCGTCGTCCAGCAGGGTAGCACTGGCAAGCTCCTCATCCGTGACTCGGGTAATCGACTGTTCGGCCGATAGTGGAGCAGCATCCTCAGAAAGATTTGCGAATTTCCCTTCGTAGAAGTCGTTAAGAAGCTCAATTGCACGCGCACCGTAGCCCATCCCAATGTAGTCTGGGTTGGTAGCAATCCTCACAATTCGGGCTCCAGAGAGGCCGGCAAAGTCTTCGTCCTGGAATTGCTGAGATACCAGCCAAGGGATGAGATCACCTGCGGCGCGCTGTCCACGAGCAAGAGAGTTCAGTACCGATTGTTTGGAGATCTGACCTTCAAGAGCTATTTGAATGACAACAAGGGGTTCCGGAAGGCGGGCGCTGTCTTCAGATACAGGAGGAACGAGGACAAACAGCTGATGAGCCGGTGCATCGGACATGAGCTGCAAGTCGTCTGGGGAGTTTTTGTAATGCGATGCGACGTAGAGAGCGATCATTTGCTGTAGGAACTTCTCGGAGACGGGGTGGAAGGAGAAAAGGGTGTCGCGGTTGACATTGAGGAGTTGGCACTGAGATGGGTGAGGGCAGCCTTGCGTGTTAAGCTTTGAGCGAGGGAGAGTAGCATCGAGGCAGAGGAGGTTATTGAGCCACTTCTCGACTAGATCGCCCTGGGCGTAACGGATGGGCTCCGACAAAGTGATTTCGCGTAGAGAACGACCCCCTGTAAAGCTGTTGTCAGATTTAATCGCCTTGCCACTGGTTCGATCCATCTCTGCGTCCTCTCCTGCAGATTTGGTAGCCCCCCTTGACTGTTCACGGAGCTGTTTAATCAGTTTCAAAGACAGCGAACGTCCAGTTCCCTCGTAACCGTTAATCGTAGATGCCATGAAGACCAGGTAAGGCCCCATGAGTTTCCTGACAAGAGGCAGAGGGATAGCTGCTGCCTCATCAATAACAAGTAACTCAGCCTGGCCTAAAACATGTGCGTCCTGGGGTCTTATGTATTGGATAGTTTGGCGATGCTGGCGATGTACGTTTACACGGACAATGGCTTTGTTGAAATCGGGATTTGTAGACTGAATGATGGAGTAGTCTACATGGTCCATATATCCCAAAGAGTCGAATCCTTTGAAGATGAACTCGAAGAGCGTCTTCAAATTCTCTGGGCTTGGAGAAGTGATGAAGATGTTGCTGTAGCCGTGGGCAACAGCAGCTGCCACCGCAACACCTAACGCTGCCGATTTACCACGACCTCTTGCCGCCGTCAAGGTGACTGTGCTCTTCAAGGTCTTCTCTGCAATGGCATCCACAAAGGTCAAGAGAGCCTTTGCTTGGTCCACCGTCTTAGCCAATGTTATCAGCGATCCTACGGGCTGAGTGTCTTGTAAAGTATCTTTCATGCTGTCAAGTTCTTTCTGCGTCTCGGTTTTTGGCTCATCGAGGTCTGGCGGTGGTAGCGCTTTCACGTTTTTGCCTCCCGAAATGGGAAGAACGTTGAGTTCGTCATCGATAACCAGGCAAGACTCACAGCTTCCCAGAGACAGGATAAATCTCTCGTTAAAGCGTGCGGTAACATCGTCGTGGGCCTCTGTCCGGTATCTGGAATGGACATCCATCGATAGCGTATACAGCTGCTTCAGACTGCTCATTCCCTTCAATAATAGCACCACAAGTCCGCCACCTTCCACAGTCTCGATTGTTCTCGCGAGGAGGTTGGGAGTAATCGCTTCGAAATCCTGCAAGATGCACATGCCGTAGGTGTTTCCCAGGATCTTCTCCGTCTCTTTATAGTACACATAACGGATGTCGTGTAATGATACAAAAAGTTCAAACGGGTCTTCAGTATTAGCTTCGCGGATTCCTCGTTTAATATCTTTCTTAATCTTCAGTTCGCGCTTCTTCCGATGACTGCAAAATGGAAGGTCAGTTCCGACTCGTGCCTGCCGCAAAAACGGGGTTTGCTAACCTGGTGAAGCCCAACAGCTTGTTCTTATATGCCCACAGCACCGACTTGTTCTGCTTTACATCCATACTCGACATAATATAGTGAAGATGGACAATGACATCCTTTGATCGGTCGCCAACGACGACGATAAAGCTTCTCTTCTTTTCTTGGACTCCATTGCGAATGAGCGCGGGGATGCGCGAATCCCTTTGAAAGTGTCAGTTGAGCATAACTTTTGTTAGCAGAAGCAGCTTGGGACATACACTGCTTTGCGGACCATGTCTTCGGCGTTATCAGTGCTCTAATTGCCTGTGGAGGGCAATATGAACCTGGTTTGAAGCGACTACAGACGGAGAGTTCGAAAGGCTGCGAAATGATTAAGCTAGACGAGAGCCTTGCGATAAAGTCGTCCCTCGAGAACTTTTTTGCAGGGATCCAACATGACTATGCTACATTCTGCCTAGCTCAAGTTACCCCAGTATGTGGTTGAATAAAAAAACGGAACGGTTCATCATCATGCCGCCCAAAAGTCTGAAAAGGTGGCTGTAGATTACAATAGTGATTATAGCAATTAAAGTGCAAGTGAAGCTGCTTAGTTACCAGGGGCTACAATTAAGAGAACAGTTACTGATAGATGTAACTGAAAAGATAGGTTCTATGGCTAAGTACTACTAGAAATGTACTAACAACCGTGCCACTTATTGTTTCAACAGCGTACCCGGATTAATCGGATCCTTAATAGTTATCACGTGATCATACACGAGGACGACCTCGTTCATCCTCAGACTCAAGGCCCCTGAAAGCTTTACAGCACCCCTCCCCCGATGCCTTGCTAGCAGAACATGCGATGAATTGAACGTGCTAGTTTGTTTGTATAGTTGTATTTTTTGGGTATTCACTATGGCAAATGGTCCCTTTGTGGGAGCCATTGGGCTATGGTACGTACCGATATTCGTCATGTCCTTTCACTCCCTTTCTCGACCCTAAGCTAATACGGTATACAGTTTTTGTATAATTATCACATGGCTCCCCATCACCTGGCAAGAGCATCCTTCCTTCGGTTCGTACGGCAATCTAATAACGCTGTGGGCAGCTACTAATTAATTGCTAGTTCGTCCGGTTCATGCGGCTATCACTGCGTTGTTCATTGCCGGCATTGTCCTACTGGCGATTAGTAGAACCAATATTCCTACTCGTTTAGGAAGAGGACGTGGAGGAGCTGGTAGGGAGTATAGGAGCCATGATGGCGGCATATCAGCGCCGTCCATGCCATCCCGAATTGGTATTGCCCCAACGCAACTCACTCCTCACAAGCGGAGGCTAGTCTTCAGCCTTCTTGTCCTCTGTACCGTTATCCGAGTGGGGACGCTGAGGAAAATATCGGAAGCGGCTCAATGCTCAGCAAGAGATGTCGAGGTATGCTCGCTTTCAAATCGTTGTCATCTCTTATTTTGCATCTGGTTAAATAGCAGCTCCTCTCTACGCACTTTCCCTACCGATTGGCCTTTTATTTCCTATTCTCAATGCGGAATAGCCAATACCTCGTTTGCATACGAGTTTGGCATATAACTTTGTGTATTAATACGTTTACTAATTTATACAGCTTATATCTCTCCCTATTATATTCGCCATATATGATTTCATCACTAGTCGTCAGAATTATAATGCTGATGATATAAGGGATTCTATCTCAAACAGCGCCCTTGAAGACCTATTCGATACAATAAGATGGTCACGGCTCCGGTACATTGTTCCCACAGTCCTATTAACTCTGGGGATATATCTCACCTCTTCGCGATTACCATCTGCTTTTGTTTGCTCCGAAGCATTGCACCAGCGCAACTACACTATTTTTCTCCAAATTATGGGTATTGGTTTAGATTGCATCATCATTATCGTATTGTCGCAGTTGTTGGCTGGCTGCAATGACGACAAGCGGAGAGTGAGTATGCTTGGATATATCATGATGGCGTCTGCTGCGTCGCTCTCAGCCTTGGGGGTTTTATATCTAATCGTTCACCCCTTTCAAATCACAGCATTACTTTCGACGTCATCCTCATTTAAATACAGCTTTTTCATCGATGGAATGGCACTTACAGCACTTATGTTTTGTATCGCCTATCTCAATTCGGACCTTAGGCCTTTCGCGATTGTCATGACGATTGTTTTCACGACAGTCATGGCACCATTGGTGGCTAATACTTGGCCAGAGCGGCACCCGTTTCCGCCACAATCGGATACTTCCAGAATTATAGGAGTTGCCTTCCTGTTTTTTGGGTACATGAGTTTTATTGTAATATATAAATACGGGGAGGCTGCCAAACAGCCTCAGAATATCTTGAACCGAGTTCATGCTTTTATTTATGTCTTACTGGCTGTGGCGTTTATCTACACGGAAACAGTCTTTATTTTACGAAGTAATAAAGCTGGTAAGTGCACCAAAGCTTGCGGCATTTTGCTTCACGCCGGATATCAATATTTTTACTAACACTTTCCTTAGGCTTCCACCCTGTCAGCCTGCTTGTGTACCGAAGCCAGGTTAATGCTGATGCTTGGTCCAAACAAGCCCATTCCAACGATAGCCTTAAAGCGGCCATCGACGAGTACAAATCTCGATACCATCGGCTTCCACCTCCAAACTTTGATAAATGGTTTGAGTACGCTAAAGATCGGAATTGCACTACCATTAACGACTACGACCAGATCTATGAAGATCTTCTCCCATTCTGGGGTGTGAAGCCTTCTTTGATTAGAACACGCTCTACTATTAAGCACAAAAGTAGTGGCTTCATCAGCATCCAGATCGATAATGAGAAAGTGGACACAGTACACGTTTCTGACGAATACTCGCACCTAGACGGTCCTATCATCAACATGGTCAGATCGTTTGCGGCATGGCTCCCTCAAATGCAAATTGTTCTAAACCCCAGCCCGTCGCCGCAGATTGCATTACCCTATTCTTCTGTAGCGAGCCTCAAAGCTGCTGGGCGTCGATCTGAGCATATCGAGGAAAGGGAGACAATTATCACCACATGGGCTACCCTATCGAAATGGGGCCCTTTGACGGCCGGTGAAAGCGGACCACCAGTTTCGCCAAAATCTAGGCATATTTCTCAATGGGACGCTTACATGGCGCCCTCGTGCTCTCCGTCCTCACCAGCTCGCTCACATCCGCACACATCTCGGGCATTGTGTACCTCATGCTTCGCACCCTATTCCATAGGACAATTTATGCGCAATATATCACTCTCACTGGACCCTTGCCTTCAGCCTGACCTTCGTACGGTTTCGTCCTTTCTTTCCTCGCCAGCCACAGTTCGTGATACGGGCTACCCTGCCGACGACCTCATACCCATCTTCAGCTCGAGGAAAATAGAGGGATATAATGACATCCTATTTCCGCTTCCAGGGACATATGTCCCCTCTGCCCCAACCTCTGACCCAGATCTCTCACTTTCCGTCCCAAACCAAAAACCATTCGTCGAGTTGCGCGACGTGCTATATTGGCGCGGTGAGGCTCCGCCATCGGGGCTAGGAGCGCATGATTGGCAGGGGGTCAGCGAGCAGCGCCTCGTTACACTAGCTCACCAAGCACCATCCGATGAGAAGACACCAATTTTGTTACCTTTTGATACTGAGGGCAAAAAACATGAATACGGAAATGTTAGATTGGCGGCTATCTCTGACCAAATAAATGTCGATGCTGGTTTTACCGGAGTGCCGGAGAAGAACTGTCACCGGGAAAAAGAGTGCCAGGCACAGCGAGAACACTTTGGTACCAATGGGAAGCTCGGTGATAGGGACGAAAGTAGGTATTCTAATCGATATATACTCACCACCGATGTCTCCGAGCCAAAGGAGTTTTTAAAGAGCGTTATCTCCCACTCAGTTGCTGTCCGGTCCGGGATATTCAAGAGCTGGTACGAAAAACGTCTTACGCCTTGGATACATTATATACCACTCGATATGCGCTGGCAGGGCCTTCACAGTACGATGGCATATTTTATGGGGCTTTCTGGGACGGTGAAAGGGACGCAGGTCCACATGAAGTCTCAAGTGAAGGAAGCAAAATGGATTGCCGAACAAGGGAAGGCGAGGGCAGAGAGTGTGATTAGAGAGGCCGATGCGGAAGTGTATCTGTTCAGGCTATTGCTTGAATGGGGGAGAATCGTTGATGACTACCGGGACGAGGTGGGATTTGTTTTAAAGGAATGAGGTTTATAAGGAAATATTTATGAAATAGATTGGATATATTAACGAATATATATATATTTTTGATACACAAAAACCATTGTAGTATTTCTTTTGGCTATTATTTATTACAAGTTATAAATACGTTCACTGTAATATCAGGGGCATCGCAATGTTCGTGGCATATACTTATTTATAATTGTGCTTACACCGAGCACTACAGCTTAACCTACTCTTCCCGCCATTTACAGATGCTCCCTACTCTTTCCAGGTCGTCAACACAGGACTCCCCTTCGCAGCCGGAGCACTGAATTTTGTCTGCACAAACACCTTCTGCATACCATCTTCCTTCTTGTCAAATTTCGTATACACAGTGTCCATCTCATCCAAGGAGACCCGATGCGTCACCATCTTCAGTGGGTCAATCTCCCCCTTCTCAACCATTCCCAGCAACTTCTCCCAATACATATGCACAGGCGCCTGTCCATTACCAATCAACCTGATACCGCGCTCCATCAGCGCCCCGATGTTGAAGTGGTTCGTGAAGCCGGTGTAAACACCTGTGATGCCGCAACGCCCGAACGACTTCACCGACGTCAGCATCTCGTTCACGAGCTCAGATGTGTCCGTCTCCATCCCCAGCAACAACTCGAAATAGTGCGCCCAACCCTTCGCGTACTCTCCCGCCGCGCACTCAATGCACACGTCGGGCCCGCCAGGCACCATCTCCCGCAGCTTGGAGGTTACACTATTACCTCGCCCAAGCGCGGTATAGTCCAGCGTCTCGACCCGGAGGCACTTGGACTTCGCGTAGGCGAGTCGCCAGTTGTTGTCGATTAGAATGACGCGTGAAGCACCATTGTGAAGGCAAAAGTCAGCAGTCATCTGGCCAATAGGGCCAGCTCCCCAAATAGCAACTACATCTCCTTTCTCAACCCCAGTGTCTACGACGGCGTTCCAAGACGTGCAGAGGACATCGGAGAGATAGAGGCCTTTGGATATTAGTGGAAGGCTTTCAGGAAGGGAGCCTAGAACGTACCTTTCTCGTCTGGGACGCTGTCCGGCAACTTCAGGAGGTTGACGTCTCCGAACGGAACACGGACATATTCTGCCTGTCCTCCTGCAAAGCCGCCCGTGAAGTGAGAGTATCCAAAGAAGCCACTATATAGGACAATCAGCCTTGTGTTCTCTAATGACTTTAGATCTTAAGAATTAGAATAACTCACGCAGTCTGCGTGCCGTACATAGCGGCCTCCAGCGAGTTCTCATTAGTCTTCTCACACTGGCTACTCAGCTTCTTCTTGCAAGGCCCGCATTCCCCACATGCGATCTGGAAACTGGCCACCACACGCTGGCCAGGCTTGACATTCTTAACTTGCGGGCCGACGGACTCCACGACGCCACAGAACTCGTGGCCCAAGATGTCGCCCTTCTGTAGCTGCACAATGGTGCCGTGCAAGAGATGCAAGTCGGAGCCACAGATTGTAGAACCAGTAACGCGTAAGATAACGTCCCTGGGTTCCACTATGCGTGGTTTAGGAACTTCTTCTGTGTGGTGTATTAGTTTGGGCTCAAGGTACAGGTGGAAAAAATGATTATGTGTTGGAAGTAGTTGATGGAGGCATTATTGTTGTTTTTCCTTGCTTGTGGCAGGAAGGAGAGTTGCGTTGCCACCAGGAGCTTTGCAACGGTTGATGGTAAATGCTAAATATATCTCGAAATGATAAAATCGACAAATATATTGGAGCAGAAATTAAAGAAATTGTACAACTTACGAACTTCCACGTGGTTCTTCCCAAGCCATACCAAAGCCTTCATCATCTCGCCACTTGGATCTGCGTATTTCGATCTATCTTGGGCCGGATTTGCCACATCCTGTTGCGTGATGGCGCTACCATCGTGCCCGACGGCTTGTTCTACCTTAAATGCTGCCTGTGATGCTGCCATTATCACTTGGAGTATATCTCAAAACTCGAGTTTTAGTAAAGTAAAACTTCAATAGTAATTACGGCCGAGCTGGGTTTTATACGTCTTGGTTGTCTATTTGTTGATTTGTTGTGAGAATCGACGTCAGACTTGATATACAGATTAAGTCTTGTACGTCATCAACAACTCGATCCAGTAACTGACAACAACAAACCCAGTTAATTGGTTATAACAACTAGCTATTACACCCAAGACCGAACAAACATAGCTATGGTGACAGTGACTAAAATCACCGTTGTGTTCTCGTGCCCATCTTAATATATTCGGGTATCAAACACCTGATCGATGCAAATAGAAATGATGAAATGATATTAATTTATTTCATCTGTATCCTGGCTACAATCGATAATAAGCCCTTTTGGCTTTGATATTTGAGGACATGAACTCATTATAAAGTCTGCCACGTACATATATTACAGCCTCACAACGCCCTATAATGACCGCTCGCAACGCCGATTTCCCTTTTATAGACACCCATTATAAAGTCTGCCACGTACATATATTACAGCCTCACAACGCCCTATAATGACCGCAACGCCGATTTCCCTTTTATAGACACCACTTTATCAGCCGTCCAAAAGCCCGCTCTCCTTTAAGCTGGAGAATAGCTCCGGCTCGAGGAATTTGGCCACGCTGACATCCTCGCTCAGCCCCTTTCTCCTCCTTGTCTTAAGCACAAAGTCTCGCGCCGTTGCTTGGACGCTCGCCGGCTCTAGGGGTCGGAGAGTCACCTCCCTATCCAGAGGGTCACCAGGCACGATATTCCAGCGCTCAAAGACAAGACTCACGGCCGCCTGGCCTTGTGTATGAATCCTCAAATCTGTCTCGAATCCGAACGAGTCAATGACAGGTATCAAACCCTGGCACCTGTAGAGTGGAGTCCCGGCAATTGGTCCGTCGCTGAGGACATGGCCACGTCGCCTTGCCAGAACAGTGTACAGTGCTGAGACGGAGTCTGCAGGCCCCGTCATAGCTACACTGTACACGGGCTCCATTAGGCGCGGCGATGCCATAAGGAAAGACGAGTAAACTGCGCGGCGGGCAGTAGGAATTATTTGACCGCCGCCACGGAAGATAGGTGAGGCGGCAAGAGTTGCATCGGTGATTTTAAACTTGGTGTTGCGGATCGGCTCCTCGCACAGAGGCCCTTCTCTGGTACCCCAACTGAAGCCTTGACGGATAGTATCGCGGACAGTGGCAAGTAATTTCTTGTCAACCTGCGCAAATATTAGTCATCATGCACGCGCATTTTGGCTAGGTAAAAACTTACTTCAGAGGGAAGAGTATCATCCTGTAGGATGTTTGGGCCTATGTCATCCGGACCGAAGGCCCAGATGCTGCGCGAGGCTAACAGATCCCAGCCGTAGGTCTCCTCAAAATATTTACCGGTCTTCCTAACAGGGTCTCTGATGCTGACTTTCCCGCTCTCGATGTCCTCTGCGATCCCTGAATCAAGGGGTTCTGCAACCATTGTTATTTTGACCTTCTTGTTTGGTGATAAAGCATAGCATTTGATAGCTGACGTCTCCACAACAGTCTCACAGAACCTCGTAACTGGGTCTGAAACCTTGATTTCCATTTCAGCGTAGAGACGACGGAGATCATACAACACGCAATCCATATAGAGCTCTCCGGTGCCGAGAATGACATGCTCTCCTGATTCTTCAACTTTAGTTGTAATCAGTGGATAGCTTTTATTAATCTTCCGTAATCCGTCAAGCATCTTTGGAAGTTCCGATGGGTTGATTGGCTCCACAGCGACCTTGAAAACAGACTCTGTAAGCTGCTTGATTGGCTTAAAAATGTACGGCTCTTCGTCGTCCTCAAGTTTGAGCGGAACTAATGTCGAGGACTTCACAATCGAATTATCGACCCCGCCGAGAAGACACCAGTTACCCGCCGGAATACCATCCGTGGGAATGTTATACCTGGTTTCAGCAATCCACACATCAGATATCGTGGCAATCGCCATATCTTCTTCGTCATGCACCGAGTAGCCCTCTCCAAGGACCCGAACTTGCTGTCCAGGCTTGGCAGTTCCACTCAGTACTCTTCCGAAAGCATTGAATCCAGATGCATCACTGGTGTTGAATAACTTGGAGATCTGGACTACCAATGGACCCTCTTGGTCGCACCTTGCCATTGAATCTGCCACCTTTGTGTCTAACGGACCAGTGTAATATTGTTGGAGTTTCTTTTGTGCCCCTTCAACTGGGGACGGAATATGCTCAACCACCATATCGACGAAACCACTTGCAGTCCCAAAGAACTGTGCGCAGACTAGGTTTAATAAAACCTTCGCGTCCGCTTTGTATTGCGACGGTTTCAAGTATATGTTCAGTGTAGCCAGTGTTTCTTTGAGATCCTCTGGACTCTCGCTGATAGTATGTGAATAGAGCTTGTAAATCGGCTCCAGAATGAAATTGACGAACGATCGCTTCGAGCGCTCCTCGACCCCCTTTCTCGTGAAAGACCTCTTCGTTGGGTTGAAGAATACATCGCCCCATAACCGGCGCGCAAATTCTGTAGCGCTAATTCCTGGATATGTGTCTGCATACATCCTTGCAAAGGATTGTAAAGTGAAGCACCATTGCATGCTACTGCAGGCAAATAGAACATTTCCTTTCTCGGGGCTCAGTCTTCTCTTTTCGCCCTGGCCCGGCAGAGCGTTCTCTATGGCCGTATTTACCTCTTCGATAACGTGCTTCAGCTTGAAATAGGCGTCCGTGGGTGGAAGCTTCAGCTCCAAGATCAGTCGATCTAGCTTATTCACAACCAACACGAGAGGCAGATCCTCTAGTACGGCGTACTTGATAATCTGCTCGGTATTGACCTGAACGCCCTCAACCACATCCACCACCAAGACAACACCATCGACAAGTCGCAGGGAGGCTGCCACCTCGTCCACGAAGTTGACGTGTCCCGGGGTATCTATAATGTTAAGAAGATGCGATTTTCCTTTGGTATTTTGGAGAACCAAGCTCATTGGCGCAGCCTTGATAGACAATCCTCGGTCTCGCTCCATTAAAGAGGTATCCGTATATCGTAATTGTTCGTCCCGTGCCTTTCCCACCCTGTTCTCGAGTCTATGACTGATGTCGTGGGTCTCCAGAACGAGCATGTCCATCAACGCTGTCTTTCCGTGGTGCAAATGTCCAGCAAAAGCAACGTTTCGTACTTGGTCGGGAAAGTTCATAAGGTCTGCCATGAAGGGTCTGTCGAAGTGAACTGGCGGTAGGTCTGCCTCCTCAAGCTGGAACTTCTTCACCTCGACAGGCGCAATAATTGGCTGGGTGAGCGGCTGCGCATCCTCTTCCTGGACCATTGTCTCGACATCTTCGCCATAAACCTGTTGTGCAGTCGGGTAGTATTGCTTGTCTTCGTGTAGTATCACCGCATTGGATGGCCCATCCTCTGGATATAAGTTAGCGGTGTTGTCATGCCTGCCATTCGGGAGGCGCAAACCGTCTATTTCCATTAACTCCTGCCCTGTGACCTCTGGCGCCTCTTCCTCGGGGTATTCTTGGTCGTAGACATATGCGCTCGCATCAATGCCATGTTGAGAATCATCTTCTGATTCTTCTGCTTCACCAATGAAGTTACCGAACCTGGTTTACAGTTAGCGCATATCCCTCTCTTTGTAGCTAGATTGGATTGGAAGACAACATACTCATCATAGAGGTCATCCATGGCTGCGGTATTGGAGTGTGTAGAGTAGGAAACGTGAGGCTGGCTTCCTTCCCTCTGCTGCCTTGTTAAAATGTTCGCGAATCTTGAAAGGTCGCGTCGCGCACACGTGATCTGATTCTGCGTTCGCTGGGGGTTTGAGCTCTGGCCCAGACGCTAGGGCCGATTAGTGATCGAACCACTGGGTTGAGCTACTGGAGTGATTGTGGGCTGATGCCAAGATTTCAGGAACCCATACAGTGGTTCACCGCCAAATGCTGAGCTAAACTGCTCCGGTTGAGTCCCCGAGTTGTCGCTGCCCCTCACCACAATTGATAAATCCTCCTTTATCCCCCCACCTGTCGCCCCTTCTCCAACTTCTCCACCATATTCTACGCTCCCAACCTCAATTCTGTAAACTTCCAACGATTATATTGCAGTCATGTCTTCATTCCCTCCAGTCTACATTGTGTCTGCCGTCAGAACTCCTGTCGGATCATTCCTGGGGTAAGTTCTCAAGCTTCCAATGTTTAAACCATTTTCTGCCCCCGTGCGTGAGGAATCAATCCATTTTCTAACTTCACATCGACAGATCTCTTTCGAGTTTGAGCGCAATCCAGCTTGGAAGCCTTGCCATTAAGGGTACGCTACGAATACAGTCTTTCCTTCCGACAATATTCCATGCTAATAGTAACTACAGCCGCTGTCGAGCGTGTCCCAGAAATCAAGGCTGAGGATGTTGAGGAGGTGTTCCTAGGAAATGTTCTGTCCGCAAACCTTGGTCAGAACCCAGCCAGGCAATGCGCCATTGGCGCCGGCCTTTCAGAGTCCACCGTTGCCACCACCGTCAACAAAGTGTGTGCTTCCGGAACTAAGGCTATTATTCTCGGTGCGCAGACAATCATGACTGGAAACGCCGATATCGTCGTTGCAGGTGGCACCGAGTCTATGTCGAACGCTCCTCACTACCTCCCGGTCCTTCGCAACGGTGCCAAATACGGAAACCAGACCCTTGTTGACGGTGTGTTGAAGGACGGCCTGACGGATGCATACGGCAAGCAAGAGCACATGGGCATGCAAGGAGAGGAGTGTGCGCAAGACCACTCTATTACTCGCGAGGAGCAGGACGAGTATGCCATCAACTCTTACCAAAAGGCACAGAAGGCCACTGAGGCTGGGCTCTTCAAGGCCGAGATCGTCCCAGTGGAGGTCAGCGGAGGCCGTGGAAAGCCAAACGTGGTTGTCGACAAGGATGATGAGGTCAAGAACCTCAACATTGACAAGCTGAAGGCCATGCGCCCAGCTTTCCAGCCAAACGGAGGAACTATCACTGCCCCCAACGCGGCTCCAATCAACGACGGTGCATCAGCGCTCGTCCTTATGAGCGAGGCAAAGGTTAAGGAGCTGGGAATTAAGCCACTGGCAAAGATTCTTGGCTGGGGTGACGCAGCGCAGAAACCTAACAAGTTCACCACTGCCCCAGCTCTCGCTATTCCAAAGGCCATCAAGCATGCTGGCATCGATGCTTCCCAGGTTGACGCCTATGAGATCAACGAGGCCTTCTCAGTTGTCGCTCTTGCGAACATGAAGCTTCTCGGACTCGACGCCGCCAAGGTTAACATCAATGGTGGATCCGTTGCTATTGGACACCCATTGGGATGCTCGGGAGCCAGAATTGTGACCACTCTCATTCACGTCCTGAAGGAGCAGAAGGGCAAGATTGGCGTTGTTGGCATCTGCAATGGCGGTGGCGGAGCATCTGCCCTTGTCGTTGAGCTTGTTTAAATGGAGCTGATCCAAGTCGGAAAAAGGTTGGCGTCGCGCAAGCTTCCCTAGATGCATGTCAGGAGGTTGAGTATGTTTCAAAAGTAGCGCACAATTAGAAGCAGTATTCAAATTTAATGATTAATAAACACAACTCGATCGGGTCAATACCACATAGAACCCGCAGGCCGCGTAATTGTGGCTATGCTGCTCAGCATACTTCCCGTTCTGGACATCCCCCAAAAGCCGCATATGTGAATATGGTGCGATTCTGTTTGTGCTGTAGCATTGTGGTACCTGCAGCTCATTCGAAATGTCGGTGTGCTGTCAACGCCTCAACCGATTTTCTTCCACAATTCACCATGTCACTGCACTATACGTAAGAGTTCAAAGCGAGATGCAGGTGGGCGCGATGTCTTCCCATGGTATTCGTATGTTGTTGCCTATAAGCTTAACAGCCTTTACGCCTCCGCCCAATGCGTCACTGTCCAACCCCACCGTATGTGTAGGTCCAGTGCGAACCTTTTGACACCGCTCACGCCGCACCTCCGTAGCAAATTGCATATTATCCCAACAGCCCTACCGCATGCTCAACCGCGGTCCTGGCGATCCCCGCCTATCCTCTCCAGCGCCTCCAGCATGACGACCGAGTTGCCACGAATAACCTAGACACCGATCAGTTCCTGTCCGTGAATATTCTTGTCGTGTAGATTGTCACATACCACCATCCCTATTCTGACCTTCTCTCCGCCGTCCTTCTCCTCAACTGCGTCGTCGAGCACGATATTCAGGAACACCTAGACGCAGCGTATCAGCACAAGTTTTGGGCGGGTTGAACCAGAGTGTATTGACTAACATCGTATCCGCGAAGAACTCCGATAACTTTTCGGCTTCCATTGAGCTGGACGAAGAGCCTCTTGTCGAGGTACTGTATTCAGTTAGCCTACGCCCACCACTTTGATTCCCCGCAGCCTGGTCGCGTGTCGCATGCGCCGACACGGCGAATTAATTGTAGAGACCAAGCTTTAAGAACAGGATCGTACCTTCTTAAGCTCGGGCTGAGCTTGAGGCATTGTGAGAGGCGGGGTTGTGTATATGCTGCTGAACCTTGAGACGCGGCGTCACAAGAGCTGGAGTGGGTTGTGGATTTAGAGTCTTCTAGGTCACGTGGCGATAAAGACGTTGAGGTAGCCTTGGGAACTGCAGGAACGTCCATTTTTATCAGCCTTGGACTTTCGCGTCCTAGCAACAATTTACTTCCAATAAACATTGCGCTTTCATGAATTGTAATTGTTGAGAGACACAGTTGGAATTGTAGAAGTCTTGCTTGCGCCATGTCTTCCTTTGGTGGAAAGCGCAAGGCGCGCAAAATCCAAGTCAACGACGACGACGACGAGACAACAACACCACCAGCATCCGTTGAACCCAAGGCCACAGCTGAACGTACGTCCTTCCTGTCTTCTCCCTGCGTCCTCTGCTGATACAAACTACACAGCTGACACCTTCTCCTAGAAAAACCGTTGACAACCTCACATGTCCGATCTAAACCTTTCAAGAAATACGTCCTTCCTGTCTTCTCCCTGCGTCCTCTGCTGATACAAACTACACAGCTGACACTTTCTCCTAGAAAAACCGTTGACAACCTCACATGTCCGATCTAAACCTTTCAAGAAATCAGCCTTGCGCCACAGTATCGCCTTCGATGACGAGCAGTCGCAAGACACCTCTGGCACCGATGGAGGTAGTGAACCCAAGCCAATCCGCGAAGTTGACTTTGGCTCTAGTGGGAGTGGGCCTCTACCGTCTCGACCTGGTGGCAAACGGGCAGGACAGATCAAGAAGAAACCCGCGGCATCGCGATTGTCTTTTGGGCCTGGAGAAATAATATCTGGCGATGATGCGGCAGCATTGGAAGAAGACGAGTCGTTTATGCCTAAAAAGACGGCCCCCAGACGAGGCATCGAGGGGAATAATCTACGGCTGAGTTTACCGGCTTATCAGCGCGGACGAGAAGGAGAGGAGGAGGAAAGGCCGACTTATAGCAAAGATTACTTGGAGGAGCTGAAGATGAGTACGCAGAGCACGCCGAAAGACCTACAAAAGTTTCTTGCCGAGGATGATGGAGAAGAGGGGCTGGATGCGAGCGAGCTCGAGGGCGCGACGGTCGTGGAACCCAGCGGCGAGTTGATGTCACGGCGGGACGAGGATAAGGCCTATATACCCACCGAAGCAGAGATCGCAGAGAAAAAGCAACGGAGGGCAAGGCTAGCGCAGGAACAGGATTTCATATCACTCGACGACGGAGGTGATATGAGTCAAATAGGGCAGATATCGCTGCTGCCAACGCGAAAGAAAGAGACGCGGCTGGTTCGAGATGACGAGGACGTCATGGAAGGCTTTGAGAACTTCGTTGATGACGGCCGCATCTCCCTCGATAAGAAAGCGCAGCGCAAAGCGCAGCGGCAGCAGAAGAAAATAATTGCCCAGGCGATCCAGGAAGCGGAGGGCAGCTCGTCCGAGGAGTCAGACGACTCGGAGGCCGAAAGGCGTGCGGAATACGAAGCTGCGCAGACGCGAGCAGGGATGGATGGGCTGAAGAAACTCGACGCGACGCAGACGGCGGCGCTGGTTCCGCCGAAGGTCACGCCGATACCGAGCCTATCAGAGTGCCTAGCACGATTACGGACGTCGCTGAGCGAGGCAGAGCAAGAGTCTACAAAGCGAAGCTGGAGGATGGGCGAGCTTGTGAGGGAGAAGGCGGAGATTGTAGCTAGGGAGCAGGAAGTTCAGAGGTTACTGCGAGAGGCTGGGGAGAGGTATTCGGCGCTGAGGGGGGATTCAAATTTACCTCCCGTTGACACAGCGGATCCGATGGCGTTCCCGTCGGTTGGGGATGGGTTTAGGGAGTCGACGAGCAGGAATCGAGGGTTGGAGAGTTTTGGGAATACGCCTGTGGGAACTTCCGGAGTGGAGGATGTGGGATGAGAGCAGCCTTCAGCGTTGGCACACGCTGAAGATTATTGCCGATGAGTTAAAACTCAGTCCAACTACAGCTCCTTGAAGATACGTTGGTGTAATATTAGTTGCGGTATTCGCCAACCTATCTACCTCAGAAAATGATTCTCTGCCCCTATCCTGACCTGGTATATAACGCCTTGCATTCAATAAAGACCACCACACCACCACACCACCATCAGAAGACTTACAAACACAGTTAGTTTACTTATTTAATCACTTGTCCCTCATCGCCCTCGCTTTCTCCCTCAAGTCAAGCACAACTCTGCAAATCATCTCAATGGCCAACTTATCCGCGCCACTCGGAGCACAATTGCGGTATAGGTTGACCATTTTATCCGGATGCCACTTCAAGTTCTCACGCTGCATAGTTATAAACATCGCGGCAGTTTTCGCTTCCGGGCACGCCTCGCAATAGAAGCTTATAACGTTCCCTTCTGTCAAATCTCCAAATCGGCCGGATTTCGTAGGCCACGGAATGAGCGCTTGAGCTTGTTGAACTGTGCTGGGTTCTTGCCTGGCTTCTTTAAAGGCTGACCATTTGGTCACGTAGTTTTGCCACGACTGTTGCCACTCTCTCCGTTCCTTCATAGCTTGCTCCCTCCTCTCTTGTTGCTCCCGTTCCCTACGCTTCCGTGCCTCTTGCTGTCTTCGCTCGCGAGCCTCTTTGTCTCGCCGTTCCTGCTGCAGCTTCTGATTTCTCTGCTCCTCTTCCTTCAACTTCTGTTCTCGCTCCTTCTGTTCTCGCTTCTTCTTCTCTCGTTCCTTCTGTTCTCGTTCCTTCTGCTTCGAATCTTCCACCTCAGTCTTAATAGACTCATCTATGTAGCGGGTGTTGGATGATCCCGTTGACTGCGACTTCTTCGAGCGGCTTTTGGATTGCTTTGCATCCCCTTTGGCCTTAGGGGTAGGTGGGCTTAACGCATCGATACTGGCTTTCCATTTCTCCGCGATGTCGTCAACCTGGTTTTCGTGCCGCCAGCATAAAGAACGATCTGCCGCTTCTTCTAGCAGAGTCGCAAATTCGTGGCGTTTAGGACCCACTAAGGTGAGGAGGTAGATCAGCACGTACACGAAGTCGCGATTATCTCTCCTAATGGGGTTCCGGCAACGACGTCCCTTGGATGGGGCGTAGCCCATGCAAGTAAAGGATCCTCGATCTGGGTTTATAATGCCCAGTATAGCTTGCGGGTCCCATTGTGTAGTTTTAAAAGCACTTGAGAGTGGTCCTTCAGCTTCAACCTTCATTTTGGCCTAATTCGTCGATTATGAACTGTAGTATGATATGGTTTTAACTTTAAAATATTCTGCGTAGAATATGAATGAAAGAGTTATAACAGTAAAATGTAGGCCTAAGCACTGTTAGGTGAGAATAAGGAACTCAACTGTAGTCATGATAGCATTGGAGACGTGCGCTTTACACTACTTATATATCCTCAGAAATTAGATAGAACTTTCACGACCGAAGCCATAGCTGTCGTCTTGTTACTGCGCCATGTTACAGCCGCGAGTGAGGCCTGCATAATGAAATGTTTCGTATCGAAAGTCACCCATTGTTGGTCGGGCTGTTTTATGGGCCTCAGCCACAACCAACAATGATTATGTAATGAAGGCTGCGCTGATGCACCATGGAGATATTCATCTACGAGAATCAGTTGCGTAGACATTTGCACAGCCTTGCAAAGAACGCCTAGTAAGTAGTTTAAGTGTTGCATCTATTCATGCACATCAACTGTGGTGGTGTGTGAGCTGTGTCACTAAGCGCTGATATTTATAGGCTTCATATGGCCGTTGTTAGACCCGAATCTGCGCGTATTTATAATTCGTGATTCATGTCAGTTAACAATCGTCTATGAACATCTATAGACATCCATCCCAATGTTGCATTCGCACTCATTGACACGGCATCGGCCTTATCTTCATAAAGGCTGTTCCCAACCTACTCCATCACCCAGTACGCCATGCTCTCGGCGAATATTTGACTTTCTTCCCAGACACGATATCTTCCTCGGCCACAACTCAGTCCGTTTCAACTTGGGTCTGACCCAGCTTTTGAAACGCCTTCACTATATCGCTATCAACGTTGACTAGCCAATCCCTCTGAAACGCCTCTTCACCACCAGCATTCTGAACCAACCCCCCCAATCTCTCCTTCGTGAACTGATGCGCGTGAATAGTATGAACGGGATCATTCTTCTCTAGAACCTTCTTGCGAATATCCTCCATACTATCCCACTCCTTTGTCTCCTGCGGAGTCTCCTCCGACCATACCAGGGCCTCTCGGCCCTCTCCCCACCCATCCAAAAGCTCAGCTATCACGCTCGACCACATGGCGAAGTAATCCTGAAGTTTCTGTAGCACCAGCCCCGTCATTGGCGGTGGCAGCTCCAACAAACGAGTCAGCGCTAAACACGACAGCTTCTGTCGGTGCGGATTCGCCATGCTATCAAAGTGCAAGAACCACTCCGTGCTCAACCACCCCCACACCGATTCTAGAGGCCCAACGCTCGAGATGGTACCCACGAATGTCGCAGGGTCGGTAATTGCAAGCCTAGCTATTATGGTGAAGTAGTCCGTTTCAATAACGTCGCTGATTTTGGGGTAACGGCGGTTAGGGCCGGTGGTTTGGTGTGCCTCCCAAGCCTCGTGTAGCCCGGTCAAGATTTTCTCCATGAAGCCGCTCTCAACGAGGTCTTTCGACACAGCCGCTACACCATTGATGCCACCTAAGATCTCGGCCTGGCGAATCATGTTTTCCACGATGCTAATCACCAGGCCGATTAGATCGCGCTTCACAATATCAAGAGCATTGGCCATATAACTGAGGACCCGAAGACGAGTGGTGTCGGCAAGCATAACCTGGGGTGCTAGAATTACATATGATTCTAATATCCCGAGCACCGCATTTAAATTGTCGCTGCCGATTTCCAAGAGAGGGAAAATGGAGTCGACCAGCGGTATCACCGGGCCAGATTCCTCTGCTGGTGTCTGCTCCAGCATACTCGTCCAGAGGTCTAACGCTTCTTCGAGGAGGTACACTGCCATCTCCGAGCCGTGTTCCACGGCTCTTTGAATCAATGGGACGATGAGAGGATGGTAGCGCACGGAGTGCATCTTCGTGGACATGACGATACTTGTGAGAAGGGTAAGAATGGCCTGCTTCATGAGATGCTCTTCACCCGACGCAGTCCAGAGGTCGGGGAGCAGAGAGACAATCTCGTCTGCAAATGGTGCAGCTTGTAGTTCGAGGCGAATGAAGATGACACGGATGGTATCGAGGACTGCTAGTTGGGTCTCGGCATGGCTCAGCTCTCGAATAAGTGCCATAAGACGATGGAGGAACCCCTCTGCAAATGGCAAGAAGGGCTCAACTTCGAAGCTAAAATCATCCACTGCAGACTTAAGGTGGCGTGCAGCAGTCACGCGAACGACTTGATCGTTGACAGCGTCTGCTGGGTTGAGCAGGTGCTTGAATATCTCATAAACGAGAGGTCTGTTTCCCGTAGATATTTTGATCGTTACCCATTGTCCAATGAGTATTGCGATTCTCCGACGCAATACTTTGTATTCCGGGCTGGTTTTGTGAACATCGTTGACCAATGTGGAGGCCAAGAAGGAGTCAAAGTCGAAGCTATCGAATAGAACTGGTGCCGCAATACCCATCGCCGTATAAACAGAGTCCTTGGCAACAATATCTCCATTATCAGTTCCTGTTACGGACTGGAAGAAGCTAAGTAATGGCTGCGCAAGTAGATGCTTGTAGTTGATGACGAGGTCCATGAAGAGCTTCTCTGAGCACGGCCTGACTTCAAACTCCCAACCATCACCACCTGCATCTTCGCGTATCTCCCACTCATAGGGATCCTCGTTCCATGCCTCGAGGTCTGCCTGGCGGAAAATGAAGAACTTAGTGACAATAACACTAGCCATCTGAGAGACCAGTTCGTCTGTGAGAAGTTGGAACTTGATGACATCCATAAGCCCCTTTTCTGCTTCTTTGATTTCGGCGCTGCGGTATACGAATGACGGTTTTGGCCTGAACACCATTTGCAGACATGACCTCAATAATGAGAGTCCCTTTAGTGCCAGCTTCTCCAACACATGACGGCCGTCTTCGTCACCAGCGTCTGAATCGCCCTTTGAGGTAAATGTTGAAGAGCCATATGCCTCCCCATATTTCTCAATTAGACTCCAATACCCGCGAGCCAGCTCGACTGAATTTGGAAGGGCAGCAAATGAAGACGCGTGGGTCTTTGCCATTTCGAGGTGCAGCTTGGACAGTTGAAGTAGGTGCTTTTCCACCAGTTCCTTGGCTGGAGACGTTATCAACGGTGGCTCG
This sequence comes from Pseudogymnoascus sp. VKM F-4517 (FW-2822), assembly GCA_000750875.1. NCBI lineage: Eukaryota > Fungi > Ascomycota > Leotiomycetes > Thelebolales > Thelebolaceae > Pseudogymnoascus > Pseudogymnoascus sp. VKM F-4517 (FW-2822). Next base: position 21,458 of record JPKA01000481.1, on the reverse strand, counting down.
TGGGAAACCATCCCGAATAATTGTCCGAATTGGAGTTGTGAATGACCCCATAACTCTTGGACATCTTTGTCTTGGGCGGGATATTTGTAGCCAGCAATCAACAGGCGTCTAAGAATCTTCAAGGCGAGTAGACTGCTGTCCATCGCGTCCATGGCACCCCCTTCGTCGTCTCCACCGGCGGTGAGGAAACCATACCACTGGTTGACTTTCTGCGTGTAGATGTTGCTCAGAAAGAACACAATCTCCGGCGTAACTGACTGCAGGGCCGTTTGTGACTTTCTTAAACGAGCGGAAGCCAGCTCCTTTACAACCTGGAGAAGAATCAACAAGCCCCTCTGTAAACGAAGCTGGTTCGATTCGCTTGCAGTCCGCATTAGTGCTATCAAAGAGGTGAGAACATCTGGCCAGTCTTGAGGATAATCAATCCGTGCAATCTTGGATATCACAAGGGCATTTTGCAGCGCGAGCTGTACGTTTGCCTCTGCCATACCGCCCTCCAGGAGCTTCGATCTCATCTCCTCCTTCTCGGCCTTCTGTATGCACTTCGCCACCCCCTTTCTCCAATACTTGTCCATTCCATTCTTCAGTTGTATGACAGCGAGGTATCGTATTTCCGTGGGCAGAGAAGTATCCAAGAACGCTGACTGGGATATGATTAGCCGCTGCGTCTACAGTATGAACGAGGTTGTTGGCTGGATTCATGCGATGGTGTGCTCACCTGAAGTAAAGAGTAATAGCCAGGCTGACCCTCCCATGTCTGCATTTGCTGCGTCCCCGATTGTATAAGGTTCTGCTGGTGAGAACTGGCTGACTTCAAGGCCATGAGCACTTGCTGTGGGGTTAGCGGGGCAGCCTCCCCAGGAAGCTCGATAGCTCCCTCCATGGCTGACGTGACAGCAGAAGAAATGGAGGAGACAGGAGTGGATAAACAGAAATATAAGGATGATGCTATAAAGCAACAATTATCTTATTTGTTAAGTCTCAGTGCTTCTCTCTGTGCTCAAATTTTGATGGTTCCTCCCAGGAATTAAGCTTCATGGACCCTAGAAATTATGTTCCCCACCATCCACAATCAACAGCCTCGCGATAAAAGTTAATCCGCTCCGGGCTCCCTTCAGAATGAGCCCCCAACGACCTCGGCCCAGCATCTCATAGCTTCACTCACAAGCAAGGAAGGACCGGCAGCCCTCGCGAACCCCGACATCCCCTTCTCGGATCTCAAGGAACAGCACACAACGACCTCATACCATGCGCGCATAATGTCCTCCGCCGACTTCCAAGCCGCGCAACAGCGCATCGCCGCCCGTCGGGCGGCGCGCGCTGCGTCTGCTGCAACTCAACCACATGCCCCCGCCTCCTCACCCCTCCACAAACACCTTTCACACCTCCCGCCCTCTCTCAACCGCATCGGTGCAGCCGGTATCACAGCCTGGGATACCATCCGCGGGCGCTCTGGCACCAGCCCAGCCTTCCGCGTCGGGCAGGCTGATGCCGAGCTCCTAGACGAAGAGCTCCTCTCCCTCCTCCGCGGCCAGATCACCTCCGGCCTGAAATACTTCGGCGACATACAAGAAGAATGGGGCGAAGAAGTTGGCCTCGCGTTACGGGGCGTACTCTTCAAAGTCTCCGTCTGGGACCATGGTACGACCTCTCCCTAGTCACCCAACGATGACCTGCTAACTGACCACCACAGACGCGACCTACGGCGCCGCTCTCCAAAACCTCCGCTTCACCGACGCCCGCCACAAAGGCCTCGTCCCCCTCGCCCCCTCGCGCTCCCAAAAAGCGCTCTACGGGCTCCTCACCGTCTTCGGCCCCTACGCCTGGACGCGCTGGGAGCGCTACCTCTCCTCGCCCTCCTTCTCGATCTCCTCGCGCCTCACAACCATAACCTCGCGGCTAACAACCGTCTACTCCGTCGCCTCCCTCGCCTCCTTCACCGCCTTCCTCCTCAACGGCCGCTACCGCACCCTCCTCGACCGCGCGCTCCGCCTCCGCCTCGCGCCGCGCACGAACCAGCTCGCAAGGGACATCTCGTTCGAGTACCTCAACCGCCAACTAGTCTGGCACGCCTTCACCGAGTTCCTGCTATTCCTCCTCCCCCTCCTCGGCATCGCGCGCTGGCGCCGCTGGCTCTCCCGCACCTGGCGCCAAGTCTCTTCCCTCTCTAGCTCCTCCGACGCGCCCACGGAAGCTAAGACGGGCCCCTTAGCCCATCTCCCCGAGCGCACCTGCGCGATCTGCTACGAGGACCAGAATAAGGCCAAGTCGGAAGCTGAGATTGTCGCTGCGAGCGCGGCGGGACAGGGCGGCGTGGCGGGCGGGATGACGGATGTGACGAATCCGTACTGCGGGGCGTGTGGGTGCGTGTACTGCTTTGTGTGTCTCGCGGGACGGCTGGAGGGCGAGGCGGGAGAAGGGTGGGTGTGTTTGAGGTGTGGAGAGGTGGTGGGGGAGTGCTGGGCTTGGGGAGGAGATGTGATTGAGGAGAAGCCGGTGAGGGTGGCGAAGGAGGGGAAAAAGGTGGGGTTTGTGGACGGTGAGAAGGGAGGGAGTAGCGAGAGCGAGGGTGGGAGCGAGAGTGAGGAGAGGGATGAGGAGGGGTCAGAAGTTTACGAGGAGAACGAGATGCCGGATTTTGATGAATAGGCATTGAAGGTGGGGATTGGGTGTGTTTACTAGGCGCGTTTGTGCTTTCGGTTCTTCTGGCGGCCGTCGATGAGACGGATTGGTTATGCTGTGCGATTTTGGGATACCCGGGGGCGGCTGCGGAGCAGCATACGCGAGGAAGACGGGATGTATAAGTACTATAAAAGGTGTATCACCACGAGAGGACAGACCACGATTGTGTAGTTCAAATAATATCATATTTTACGCCTTAGCTCATGCAATAGTGTTACGCTTCTCTAGAGCGCCCACGCTCTTCTTGTAACCTTTACTTCTTCTGGTACGCCTCACCGATTCCGCGCTGGACGGCCGGTCTCGCGGCAACCCTATCGATCCAGCGGAGCAAGTGCGGGAACTTCGCCAGCTCCTCGTCAGTGAACCCGGTGTTCTTCCAGCCCTTGACCCATGGCCAAGTCCCAAGCTCAGCAACACTGTATCTGCCCTTGCCGTTGCCAGCAAGGTAGTCGCGCTCGACACCAGTATATCTGCCCGACAATTGAATCTCAAGAACCTCATAAACGCGCAGGGTCTCGTTGCGGAAGCGATTAATCGCGAAACTAGCCGGTGTTAGTGGGATGTTGCGGGGAAAGAGGTGGAGACTGCGGGGGCTACTCACGGGATCTGCTCGGCTTGTCTGCGGAAGAAGTTGGTGTTGCCTTGGTACGGAGCTCCGCTGCCGTGCCAGAAAATGAGCCACTGGTTGGCCTGGCTCAATTGGAGCTCGTCCGTGAAGCTGAAGTGGTGGTCGGGGTCGTAGTTGCGGACGAGGTAGATGAGGATGGCGGAGGTCTCGAAGACGGGGAAGGGGGGTGATTGGTTGTTGTCAATGAGGACGGGGATGCGGCCGTTGGGGTTGAGGCGGAGGAACCACTCCTTCTTCTGCTCGTTGGTGGAGATGTCACTACGGCGATGTCAGCGAAAGTGTGAGAAAGGGCAGGAGTAAACGGACATCACAGTGGTGGTGAATTTGAGATCATATTTGTCCTTGAGCTCCTCGAGCAAGATCTGGACCTTTTGGCCGTTGGGGGTGTTTTGGGTCACCAGGTGGAGGCCCTATTCCGTGGGTTACAGTCAGTCTCATAACGCCGAGAATTGCGAAGTGATAAAGCACAGGGAAGCTGTACCTTTGCATTCTTCACGCTGTCGGGCGTCTCATCGATGTAGATTGACTGAGACATATTTATTCCCTTCTTTGAAGGCTGTCGTACAGGATGTGTTTGTTTGTGTGTAGATACTTTCTTAGAAGTAAAGTGCCGAAGCTGTGGTTGGAGTGGAAGTGAGAAGCGAGGTAGTCGGCGGGGTATATGTGCACAGATTGAAGTTGAAGAAAGAGAAGAAGAAGCAGCGAGGAAAGGGCGCATTATATACATTATCAATCGACGTCACGATACACACAACCAATAGCTCTTTCCTATGTGAGCTCTCAATCAGTTCCGCAACATTTATGATTAATCACACCACCACACAGCACACATCGGAAGCAACACCCGGCACGTCATTACGTTGCTCCTAGCTTCTGGGTGCTTTGTCAGACGCTTATTAGTATCTACCAGGGTATGTTTTATCTATCGCCATTTGCAATCGCCATTTGCATAAAATCGGGAATTATTAAGCATAAGACGGCCCAATAAGTTTCGTGGTGCCGACAAACAATGCGCGCTGGATGGAGTGCAGATGTCGTGATTTGAAATCGAAAATACGTATTCTTCGGCGTCGTCGTCGTCGTACAGAGAAGGTAGTACAGTGCGCCATAGGTAGGTATAGTTTCAAACCCCGCGGTCTGCGCCCCGCCCTGCCATGCCAAGATCCTAGCATCGAGGGGAAGCCTTCACGATTAAAAATCGGGGATTGGCGTTTGCGCCATCACAGCCTGATCCATCCCATATATTCCATATATACGCCATGCGACACTATCGCCGAACGCCGGCCATCGGCATCATTTTGCCCGTTATTCGTTGCTGTATCTACAAACCCCGCTTCTTCTACAGATATCAAGGCAAACCCCGCTCCCTCTACAGATATCAAAGTTGCTGCCGCGACATTTACATGCATCGCTCATCTACACCACAATCAAGTTCTTCACTCGTAGCCCCTTTGCACTCTCCACCCAATACCTCCTCCTGATCCCCAAACTCTTCGCCTTCCTCAGCGTCCTCCACGTCGCCTCCCCCCCTCCAACCATCACCATCGGCACCTCATGTGCGCGCCTCATCCCCGCCGGCGTCTTCTGCACAAACTCCAGCAGCGGCCTCGTGAGCTCATAATCCTCTTCATCACTCACCATGACCACCATCTGTAGCCCCGCGGCGGTAGGGTGGAAGGCCGGCACATTCGCTAGCTTCTCGTTGAAGCTGCACTGAGCTCATAATCCTCTTCATCACTCACCATGACCACCATCTGTAGCCCCGCGGCGGTGGGGTGGAAGGCCGGCACATTCGCTAGCTTCTCGTTGAAGCTGCATCCGCCGCGCCGCATCACGATGACATTGTACGCGCGCACCACGCGGTCGGGCAGCTTGCCGTCGCAGTTGTGCGAGGCAAAGTAGATGCTAGTCCAGGACAGGGGGTCGGTGGTTACTGTGCTAGAGTCGGGTGCGTCAGGCATGGGGGGAAGTGGTGCCGCGCCGGTGCCAACCGCACAGTGTGCGCGGAGGGATAGGAGTTGGTATTTTGGACCCTGGCTAGGCTGGGGTAGGAGCGTGGCGACGGGGTCGCGGAGGGCGGATGTGACTTGTTGCAGGAGGGAGGAGAACATGGTGCGGTAGTCTGAAGGTAAGTCTGCCAGCGCTTCGAGGTGTAGGGATTCGGGTGCTGCCTCGGTGTGAAGAGTTCCTTCGATTTTGCCGCTGGGGGAGATGTTGGATGATGGCATTCCCTCTGTCTTGTTGACATGGGGGTTCTCGACCTGGATGACGAGGTCGACAGTGAGAGGGTCACGGACACGGGTAAATGACGGATCGACGATAGGCCCTATCGTTTCCCGAGAGATGAAGACCTTCTCATCCCGACCCAGTGGCGTGGTTCCGATATTCAAAATCCGCCAGGTCTTGGCAAGGGGTTCATCCTCGTAGATGAATTGCGATGAATTTTCCTCCTCGACCATGGCCACCGTAAGGCCAGCAAGGTTCTGGATGAGGATGCCCTCATTGTTTACTCTGACCACGGGCTGGGCACCCATAGCTATATTGAACCCTTGACTTGCAAGTTGTGAATTGGACGGAAACTCTAACCAAAATGTGTCGCGGATAGGAAGTAGTGCGCACACTGCGTTGGGTGGCACGAGACTTTGAGGCAAAGTCCAGGGATAGATTGAATGATTTGCTGGTTGCGACCATTGGTTGTCCACCGACTTGGTGGTATCCACAGCCATTCCATCCATGCTACTGTAATTCGGGACGCGGTGAAGTCCGACTAAGCTCGCAGCATGGAAGATATCTGGTCGTGCAGCCGTGGGTGACCCAGTAAATGGCAACATTGTTGCTGGAACAGGACAAGTGTCGGCATTCTCGGGCGAGGTATAAGACTCTGACGAGGAACTCCTGGGCACTTGAGGTGTGCTCTTTTGCGCACTTGATTTGCGTGGAATAATTAAAGGATGCCCCTCTGTAGTAAAGACGTACGGAGCGTCAAGAGAATTTAAAGGATGATCTGGATCAAAGAGAAGGTACAGATATTTCGCTGTCTCCCCTAGGAAGAAGCTTTCCATCCTGTCACTCATTTCACCAGTGCGAACGTCTTGCAAGCCAGACCATCCGCACTCTGCCCAGCAGCGTCGCTGGATATCCTTCAATACCATCTCCCCAACATGAAGGTACCAGGGATCTTGAGTTGCACGGAATATATGGTAGTTTGACTCGATAAATTCCGGGCGACCTGGCCACCAACCTAGCCCACCCTCAACAGTGCCGTCTCTTACTGACCATCTCTCCGGTAGCGCGGAGTATCTGGTCCACAACGCCGTGTAAAGTAGATGGGTTTCAATGGCTTCATCCATCTCACCAGCTATGGCAAGTAGGCCTGGGTAGTAAGCACCAAGACTATCTATCCAATAAGTCTGTGGTGACCCAGTACTAAGGTGGGCAACAACATAATGAGGGTGGTGAGTACTGCTGTATAAGTGCCTCTTAATAGCATCATGTGCCTCTTTCCAAGCTTCTAGGAAACTATCCGAGGAATTCTCCTCAGAGGTTAGTGGCTTGTGGAGCGTATTCGGGTCAAGCCAAGTATCCGGCCTCTTGCCAGCAGGAACAGTCGTATTTGGTGGGGCAAGACCGGATATGAGAATGTGAGTCTTAAATGCATATTCGAAGAAGCTATCGGTGCCTGCACCAATACCAGAATATGGGCCTATCCACTTTCCATCTTCAGCGTCAATGCCCGCGCCGAGGAGACTGAGCCGACTTCGGTGAGACCACACCGCCCAAAATGCCCGTTTGGCAAGTTGCTCGAATCGAGGGTCGCCAGTTAAGCGGCTGAGAACAGTAAACTCGAGGACCAAGCTTCCTGCGCCAGCGCTACACGTTTCGGTGATTTCATGGGAATCTGTACCGCCATTCTGTGCCCGGGAGCCCTTATGTAATGGAGACTTATGATAAAATGGTATGCCGTGTCGCAAGTTGACCCTGGGATACGGCATTCCGGTATTAGTATAGAAGGCCGGGAGTATTCGTTGCGCCAGGTCAAGGGCGAGGCGTAGTAACTGTCCGTCGTATTTGAATCCATTTGACCATAGTATTGGGGCTTCGTCGTCCGGCAGCTCTGCCTTCCAAGGCCAACTCACAGCCCGACGTGGTTTGTAGTTTCTTATAGGCAGCTCACCGATTGCGAAAAGGTGGGCGCTTAGAAGTCCTCCTACACCGCGTATCACTGTTTCGAAGACCTGGACCTTGCTGTCCAAATCGAACCCCCGCGCCTTGAGGCCTTGCCCCGACGACCCTTCTGTGCCATCGCCATATTGGATAACCAGCGATGCAATGCCGTCTTGGAAGTCGTGGAGCGCGTTGAGACCAGTCTGTTCCTTATCCGGGGGCGCCGAAGCTAGGATGGCCAGCGTGGACAGGCTGTCGATGAGTGTGAGCGAGTAGTTTCCAAGGGCATCGTTGAGGTCTATGTTTCTCGGATTATTGCTTCGGGTCAAGGGTTTGCAGGAGACTGGTCTAAGCTACGTAGAAAATTAGTGACTATAGAAACTCCCAGTGAAGAAATCGCGTACCTCATCGTCTGGAAACGCTATGTTCATGTAATTGTCGAATCCATGGTAGAACATGTCCACCGCTTCTTGACGCAACTCCGCAATGCGCCGTGGAGGCATAGCATTGGCCACTGCAACGAAGGCACCAACTAGAAATATAAAAAGCCATGGTCGTGTGTGAGAAGGTGGTCTGCTGTTATATGAGGTACGCAGGGACGGCCTCAGCCATCGCAATGGCATCGCCGCTATGGGAATAATAACGGCATGGGAGCCAGGTGCAAATCAACAACAGCTCTGATGGCTGCGCGCTCGACAAAATTAAGCAAATGGGTATCAATGAAAGGAAATTCGGCAAGAATAATCGTAGGAGCGTGAGTAGTAGTAGCACAGCGGGAGTCCACGATGTGATGTGGCTTTAAATTCGGTGTAGGGTGGCATATTACGTCAACTTAATACCGAGGCACGTGAGGCTAACTATGAATTCCTAACATAGCATGTAAGAGTATCTGAATCAATAGAATAAAATATTGTACAGTGGGTTCTTGAAAGTAAACTTGACATTTTCTGGAATTTATTGTGTCGTACCTGTCACCGAACGATATCCCAGTATGAGTTTAGGGGACTGTACATGAATTGCAACGCGGCAATTACTAGGCCCGGCAGAGCGCCAACCTCGCCGAGCAAGGCTGAGAAAAGTAACCACGCACGAACCCGCCCAGGCCATTTGTCGATAAGGAGTGAAAGTCGACACGCGCAATTCAGCACAACCACCACGACACCAGCTATGTTATTAGGCAACTGGTCTGCTCATCGTAAACTATGATCGAGCACGATTTGGCAGGCAGAAGTAAGGATAATCCGAGATGAGGGTGACGAGCCACTGCTAACAAGGTCCCAGCGCCTCTATGGTCGACCCAATCTACAACGGCCTTGCTCGCTGAGCTGGCACGACGACAAGAGGAGGGCGAACGGCCAGCTTGCGGGTCCGTGCAAGGGGGGGATTACAATACTCCAGCCCATGTTGGAGCCCTAGTTCTTATCCTCGTCCTGAGCCTTGCTGGTACGATTGACACCGAAACAACATTCCAGGGCATCGCTAACAACTCTTAGGCTGTGGCTTCCCCCTCATCTCCCAGCGTGCCAACAAACATAAAGGTCCAAACGATCTCGTTTTCTACTCGCAACATTTTGGCACAGGAGTGTTGATTGCGACCGCATTCGTGCATCTCCTCCCCACGGCATTCGTCTCCCTCACACACCCCTGCCTTCCATGGTTCTTCAACCACGGATACCGGCCACTGGCCGGAGTAATAGCCATGATATCCGCCCTCGTCGTCGTCGGGCTTGAGATGTTTCTCCGCACAAGAGGCGTCGCTCACACCCATTCACATGCCGAAATGTGGGAGCCCGAGACCACCGCCATCCCAGATCAGGCCCAGGCGGAGCAGGACCGCGAGTATGAGGAATCATCCGTAGGGCTGATGGGAGCGGGGTCATGGAATGGTGAGCCGAGCCCAAAAGAAAACGGCACCAAAACACCGGAGTACCGCGGAGACGCTGAGGACTCGGACCTCGATTTGGATGAGTTAGATCCCGTAACTGGCACAAACGGTCGTGCCGGCTCGCGGCCACATGCCCAAACCCTTAGTCCAGAGGAATTGCAAAAGAAACTCATGGTTCAGTGTATGCTCCTCGAAGCCGGGATCATCTTCCACTCCGTCTTCATCGGCATGGCCGTATCCGTCGCGACAGGCCCCCCCTTTGTCGTCTTTCTCATCGCCATCTCCTTCCATCAGACATTCGAGGGCATGGCATTAGGTTCGCGTATAGCGGCCATTAAATTCCCAAAGGGCTCCTTGAAGCCCTGGCTAATGGTTCTCGCCTACGGCCTTACGACGCCGGTCGGACAGGCTATCGGCCTGGCCGTTCATACGCTTTATGACCCGAAGAGCCAGGGTGGGCTGCTCATGGTGGGGGTGATGAACGCGATTAGCAGCGGGTTGCTGTTGTTCGCGGGGTTGGTGCAGTTGCTTGCGGAGGACTTCCTCAGTGAGGCAAGTTATGGTGTACTACATGGGAAGAAGAGGGTTCACGCTTTTACGGCGGTGATCTTGGGGGCCACGCTGATGGCATTAGTAGGTGCGTTTGCATGATTGTGTATCCGCTCGTTATAGACGGCGTATGATTTTGTATGGATATTTAGAGTACCAAAAGGAGCATGTAAGAAGCAGTTGGAAATGGCACCTTTTTAACATTTGCACTGAGGCTGGAAAGTAAGCTGACTTGAGTGGATCTGACCTCAATACGCCGAGACGATGGCTTTCTCTCAATACTCGGCATGTCAACGAAGAGGCGTAAACTATTAGGCTGGAGTGATTTCGAGCGATGGCATCTGTCATCCACGGCACGAGACAATTGCATCTAGGCCATCCATAGCCAACCCGTCAGGACTTAACCATCTCATCTGTCATCTTCTTCAACGGGCCGTCCTCTATCCGATTACCTATCCCCTGTATCCTGGTGTTACTCAGGATGACTACTATAACATCCAGAATAAAGCAAAAAGGCTGGATATAACCACATAATTTCTCTTCTTGTATGTTGTATGGCCAACGGCTTTTAGACCGTCCTATGAAGAATAAAACCCTCGGTATATAGTTAGTAGTGTCCTCCATATGTAAAATCGTCATTGTCGATAATTGGTGTATTTATAGCACTACTGACGAAAACGCGTAACCCGGCAACTTTAGTACGTGCCACCCTGGCTTGTCGTACGGAGTACGACTCCGTGCATCTTGGGGGTCCAAGGCAGCACTTCGTAGCACCGCTCGCAATTGTCTCAGAACACAACGTCAGTCTCTGTCCAGATTTCAGCTGTAACCCACCACCAGCTACGCCAATCGTCTATATACCTTCATCCCCACGGCATCACCAAGATTCCATCGTCGCATCAAGCTCCTGTCGAGCTACCCCGGATCGGCGTACTCAGCCTTGCGATGTCATAAGTGTTGCAGCCTCGCCACAGTCATAATCAAAGCACGACCTCCCAAACCTCGAGCATACCGAACAGATTCACGCCGAGAGCCTCTGTAGCAGCCATGGTTACCGTTATCGATGGCTTTGAGGCGCTCTATTATATGAATGCATGGCGCATCCTGGCCGATCTCACACACGCTCTATCAAAATGCATCCTCATCTTCGCCATCCACCGCAATCGGAGCTCTGAAGGTCTGTCCCCCCCCCCTCTTCCCTCTCTCGTTGCCCTCGTCGTCTCTGTACAGCACAAGCTCTAATACTTTCCCAGGCGTCTCCCTTATCTCCCAAGCCCTCTACGCCCTCGTCTTCTGCACCCGCTACATCGACCTCTTTTGGAAGAACCCCAAGGACAACTACTGGAACTTCATCTTCAAAATCTTCTACATCGTCTCATCGCTCTACATCCTCCTCATCATGACGCGCATCTTCGCGCGCACGCGCGAGCGCGAAATCGCCTACCGCCTAGGCGCCTACAGTCTTCTCGCCGCCCTCGTCCTCTCCCCATTCATCACCATGATCGCCGAGAAGGTTTGGGGGCCACCATTCTCATACATCGTTATCAACTTCTCCCTGATCCTCGAGAGCGTCTGCGTCCTTCCCCAACTGCTCCTCTTGCGCCAGACTACGGTCCCGACAGTCATCGACTCGTACTACCTCCTCGCGCTAGGTGCCTACCGCGCGTTGTATATCTGTAACTGGATCGAGCGGTATGCGTCAGCAGACCCCATGAAGCCGGAGGCAGTTGCGGTTATCTTTGGCGTCCTGCAGACGCTGCTCTATGTCGACTTTGCGTGGGTGTACTACTCGCGCCAGCGCGTGAAGCTGCGCAGTGGCGGCATCGTGGACGCAGATGATTTGAGCAAGAGCTGGGTATTAAGGCGGGTCCTGAGGCGCGGTAGGGACAGCGAGGAGAATAGTGAGGAGGCGAGGCCAGCGCTGGGTGATGATGCGGAGTATGAACAGAATGTGTCGAGAGAGGGGTCGAGGGGGCGAGCAGGGGGGTGGGGAAGGAGGGGAATCAGTGTCAGTGCTGATGATGAGGTTTTGGCAGCGGAGAGGGGGGAGGGGAGCCCGATCGCGCCGGATGCGAGGATGAGGGATCCAGATGAGTTGGAGAGGATTTTGCATGATGAGGATGATAGTGATGTGGAGGCGGCTGGGGCGCCGAAGGCGACGCCGATTGGGGGCGAGGAGTGGAGGGATAGGTCCTAGCTGAGATACGGTGGGGAGGAGGTGGTATGACTGGGAAGTTTTTGGTGTTTGAAGCTACCAGACGAGATTGGTATTATACAATATGCTAACTGAAATGATATTATACCCACGTAATAACAGGCTAATGATCGCAGAATTTAAGGCACGTACCCCATGAAATAAGCCTTCGTGATGATCGGATGCAAGCAGCAAGGAAAGAAGAAGAGCATGCAAGACTACCAAGGTTGACTGAGTCTCAGAAATTTCAAGGGGCTCTGAAGAAGGGAGTACCGTTTTGATATCCGTACGCAGCGGTGGATTATCTGTTCGTCGACAAAGGATGCCCGAAAACAAGGTAGTGTTCACGAGTGTTCTAATGGGAAAATTTGAACATTGTCCAAGCAGAGTTTTCTACGTTCAATAACCTCAATATAGTCTCTCCATCCTTGGACAACCGCTTTATTTTCAATAGCCCAACATACTCCTTTATACAGTATGTTTAGCAAAATCGCCTCCCTTCAGCATCCGCAACATACGGTCCGCTGAACAGTATCTCAAGTACAACATCCCTTGTTCAAAGCACAAAGCATAGATCCAATCGTTTGTTGTGCTCGTTTCCTCATTCGCCAGACAAAGCAACAATGCATTAATCCAGAACAAAAGACGTTTAATCCGCTCCAGACAAAGATGGAGACTAGTTCGTCCACAAGAGACAAATGATTTCGAAAGAACAATTCCCCTCTCCCGAGTTTCACCCTATATCCGTACCAGAACAATCAGATGGCGGAGTCTATATAAGGCGAAGTAAACCCCCATTCGTATCCTCTCCTAACCAGAATCACCAAGATACACCAAGAACAGGCAGCAAACACAAAAAAAAAAACACCGGCAACATATCCGACCCGACAAATAACCACTCAATCCAAAAAGAAGGCTATTTACAAACTCCCTCCCAACTTTCCCCCACGATGTCTCCCACAGAACTAACGATGTTTCCCAGTTTCCCCCGTCTCCCTACGGAGATCCGCATCATGATCTGGAAGCACGCCATCCGGGTCATTCCAGGCCGGCACATAGTCCTACGCTACACCCCGCCGCTCATCTCAGCGAACGGGTGGTTACTTCGATTGAACGAGATACCAATTCCACTGCACATGCTGACAGTTCCACAGAACCAGCTGCAACCCGAGATTACTTCCTGTGCCCAGATACCAGCGGTCCTGCATGCATGTCATCTCTCGCGGCATCTGTCAAAGGAGCGCTGGGCGCTCAGCTTGGGTGGCTATGCGGCCACCGAGAAGAAGGTGTATGTCGATGTGCGGACCGATGTGGTCTACTTCCCGAATGGAACGATTTGGGAGGTCTGGTGCCAGATGGGGGATTGGGCGGACGTGTTGAAGTTCGTTGGTGGTTGGGTTTTTGTGGTAAGGAATGGGGATTTGCAGAACGCCATACTAAACACAATTCCTGTTCGCTTTTCGTATAGAACACAGATGTTGACCCTTAGTATTACTATAGAGCAGAGCTATGTGGTTCTCGTTAGGCATGAGACAGATTAGGAGTATAGGAGTAGGTGCCGTTAGTGATGGCACCCCCCTCCATAAAACAAATGTAACGTTTTTAGCCACAACTGCACAACTGCACAACCGTAACTCCAAATTGATTATTGCAAGGTGCATTTGTTATTGTATACTTTGCATTTTGGTATTATATAGGGTTATGGCTATATAGCTGCAAAAATGAAGCCGCTGTTGTAGAGTTGGTTTGAAAAAATGATAATTCAACGGGGGACATCAGTAATGACGCTAACTCCTATATTTATACTACAGGTTTATGAGACCTCTGCGCGGAGGCAAATAGCATGATTTCCAGACCAGTGGTCATATCATTGTAGCCCCTGAAGTAGGCGCAGTAAAAACGTAAAGGGTGCTGGTATGGCAGTATCCCTCGTGTATGTATGTCAGTAGGGAAAGTAGTGAGATGAAGAGTACCACATTCAGTGATAGTAGTTTGGCGGGTGGTATAATCCACCTTGGTCTAATATACCATAACTCCCAACCCAACTATCACATCGTAATATTACAGCCCATTAACAATAACCGCCGATTTTAAGAGTGGTTAAAGCTCCACTGTTGGACAATCATTCATCAGTGTATGATGTCTGACTCAAGAGATGCCCCAAGGAAGAAAATCTCCGTGGTACACCATGTATTGTCGCAAAGCACAAGCCATGGACATGCACTATTCAAAATTCGAGGATAGAGGATTTATTTCATTAGGGAGTTCTCCATGTTTCGACCGATACAGACAAGAGAGGTGGAAGACAGACTCACCGATGTAACCGCACGGAAGAGGCGTACCAGAAACATCTTGCTTTCGGTGACGGCAAGAGGACGACAACAGAATAGAAAACAACAACAAGTGGGCCACCGACCGGCTTAATACAATATCTGATACATGCTCGGCAAAGATCTAATGTATCTGTTCTCTTTTTTACTTTAGTGGTACAGCCATTGGCTTTGCCAGTAGGGGTGACATTGTAGTAAGCACTGGCAATGGCCGTCTCGAACAAACAGCTCGTAAAACGCATCCTTTCGAAGAAATCCGCACCCTTCCATCGCATAGACCCTTTTTTCTTGTATCGTTTAAGATTAGTCCTTAAGTAAAGTAAGGGCTGGCTTATATATACATTCCTAGGAAACGTTATATTAATAGGCCAGAAACAAGGCCCATTTGATACAACGGATCCATTGGCATCTCTAGAGACCAGCCGTTGAAAAGGCATCTAGTACATGTACCCCACACATTCCTGTCTACTGCCCAGGTTATGATTGTATTGCGCTCGACATTACCCCTTCCCTGGCCGATGAGATAGAATGGTGGAGTCAGAAGCTGTTAACAGCAAGAGAATAGCAGTACGTGGTGGTGAGAATTACAGTGAGAAGCACACAACAGCAGCACCGGGCACCTTAGTTGCGACTTTGTTCCAATGCATGAGAATGCCAAGAAGGCAAGACCGTACCTCTGCTGTATCCAGGCAGCTCATAACAGGAATCCTGGTGGAGAGCTTACACATGGAGTGTTCATAGCTGAGGTCCAGAGCAGTGGGAAGACGGTGAGGTGGATAGTGCTAGCGGAGCACCGTTCCATACGATATTGTTATGTGGCTAGTCTCATTCATGGAAAACTCAAAGCACGGCATCTGGCTGTTGGTTGCATCGACTTGTTTGCTACAGACTTAGTAGTTATAGATTGTACTAGACGGAGGGAGAGCGAAGCCACATAGGACAAAGACGTTTAAACCCGTCACAACAAGACATGATTCCAAAGGAATACACCCTTTTATTTCATCCCGCATTTTTCTCAGAACAAGCAGATGAGCGAGCTCATATAAACGTATTCCCGTTCTGACAACTCTTCCACCAACCAACACCACTGAAGCCACCCACAAGCCCCACAAGAACACCGCCAACATGCCTAAGCTGAAGAAGATCTCCTCAACAGCCCAAAGAAAGAAAACCAAACAGCTACAGAACCAGCTCAGGTCAGCAATGAAAAAGATCCGTAAGCTAAAGCGAAGGAACCGCTCCCTCGAGCGCATCATATCTCCACCACGAACCTTCAAATACCGCTCTCGAATTGTCAGAATCTTGAAGGTGAAGACCTACCACCACTTCCCCGACCATCCCCTGGAGATCCGCGTCAGGCCCCCCACCCCTCCCCTCCCCTTCAATCCCCGGAACCCGAAACCCCTCGACCATTTCTCAAACACTGAATTTGAGATCCGGCTTAAATCTCGTCCGCGCCCCCAGATCATCAAGCCGGAACTGACGGTCTTCCACTACTTCCCCTACCTCCCCTACGAGATCCGCGTCCCGATCTGGAGGTTGGCGGTCAACGCCGCCCCAAGTCGAGCAGTGGTATTGCGCATCGAACCGCTGCAATACAGCGGTCCCAAAGCTCGAGTGTGGGCCGAGATGAGCTCTTCGACTATGATTCCGGCACTGCTGCATACGTGCCAGCTCTCGCGCATCCTGGCAAAGACGAGGTGGGAACTATGCATGGCGGCGTATGAGGGGGATGAGGGGAAGGTGTATGTTGATATTGAGCATGATTCGATTTTTATGCCTAGCTTAACCGCGTTGTGGCATTGGCAAACAAAAGGGGAGGAAAGGGAGGTGGGGAGGATTGCGAGGCAGAGGCAGGTGTATGTGATGCATCAGGGGAGAGTGCGCAACTGGAGTGATTATGAGATCGTGGGTATTGATGGTGGTTCGTCTGATGGAGGAAGCATGTACTGAATTGGACTTCTAGAGCAAGGACAAGGTTGATAAATGTAGGGAAGAGACGAGAGAAGAAAGGTTTAGGGTTAAGAAAATAACGGATAGACGAATGAGACATAGTAAAAGCAAAAGCTCCATGATTTGAGAAAAGAGTCCGGAGAGCCACTGATCGCGGGTAATGCTCAAAGTAAACTCTAGTAACCATAGATTAATCTTGAGAAAATAGTCCAAAAATCCCATGCCACAATGCCCAAACTGAGCAACTATATTGAGAATAAAACTGAGAGACCACCCGATTTCCATCCATCATTACAACCCAAGCCCTGCCGCCAAAAGAACCATACCCACCTAACGAACAAGCGGCGGCGACGACGGCAGATATGAACGAAAATGAGAACCACAAACACAAGCAGCCCCAAGACAACCTAAGTACCATCTCGCCCAACCCCGACGAAATTGGGCGCGGCTACAAACGCAGCAACTAACCTACTCCTATCCCCACGATCTCTGAAAAGGCACTCTCTCCAGCCTCCAGCATCTCCATCACCGTAGACTCCCTTCCCACACGCGCACGGCATCCTCCGGACACAGACCATGAGAAACCCCGTAGCACCGCGAACCGTGCACCACCTCCACGGCAACAACCCGCGGCAGAGACGAAAAGTGCACACACCCTTCCGGATGTGGCGCCTGTATAGCAATCTCTGATATACACCAGGCGGGACGAACGGGACGGATAGACGGACGGACATTCAGAGAGGGTCCGCGACGTCCGAGTTCTCCGTCCAGTTTTCCCCTTCCGATCTCCCTCCTCTCGCTCAGACGCATGCTCACGTGGCTTGGAACGTGGGTGCTTGACACATGGAACTCATGAGACGGGACAGCAGCGATGCAACCTTGGGAAAATCATGCGCTTTGGGGTAGAGTGTAACGAAAAGAGACAGCGTGATACCACCAACACTCCCACCTATCCCCAGCAGAGCCACAGCATTGATATTCGTTGGTCCCTCTCTATAAGCGCCCCGGCCTCCCGCGCGAGCCGCGCCGTGCTCCTCCTCCCCATTCCACTCCGTCTCTCTCCCACCGGCGCACGTGTGCAGAGATAAGAAAAGAGTAATCACCTACGCGGAAGAAAGGCCCGAAAGCAAAAAGTCCTTTATCCTTCAACGACGTCGTGAGTGGCCACCCTCTCTTCCAGGGGGACTCGGGAGGGGACTAAGCAAAGCATCCGCGGCTGGGCGGCGGTCCTGCCAAGGCGGGTAATTGGCAAAGTTTATCTCCCGTGTGAGGTGCCATGTGTGTTGGGGGGCTTGGTATAATAAGGATATATTCTTTTTGGGAAATTATGTATCGTGTGTGTGTATGTACATACAAACGGTGTGTAGGGGGGTATCTATCTAATTCTGCTCGTGTGCGTGCCTGTGTACCATGGAATGCGGACTCCAGTGATTGTTGCTGGGCGTGGGTGAGGGAGGATGATTGCTTGACGTCCGGAATGGGATGTCAGCTTATGCCTTGTGTTGCTGTTACGTATATCCATGCCTGTCCTTGACGCATCCTTGGCGACACGAGGTCGTATAGCGCCGCTCAGTCAGCACGGCCGAAAGCGGCGCTGACGCAGCGGTATTTGCCTTTCGACGTCGGTGAGGATGGGATCTGCCATATCTCCCGAGTACGGGGTTGACAAACCCACTCTCCCATTCTCATCCCCAGCCATAAGTCCTCTCCGACTTCTCCCACAGTAGTCAACCAATCCATGCATGCACCCCAGACCACCCCATCATCGGCCATCCTCCCCCACCCCAAATCAAACCTCCCCTACACGCACGTCTCCAACATGGTCATCAGCACCTTCAGCAACGTCGCATTCTCCAACGCCGCCGCCACCCGCTCCTTATCCGCCAACTGCTTATTGACCTGCTCATCCTGACTATGCGTCCCCGGCTTTATCCTAACATCGACCCTGAAACGAGGTGGGAGGGCCTGTTCGAGACGCACGCGGACGCCGAGACCGATGACGGTGGCCAGGGAACAATGCGTGATGGTGGGGGTGATGAGGACGGTGACTGTGATGAGTTGGTTGGCGGGGGTGAGGGCGGGAGGGGGCGAGATGAAGACGTCGGCGAGGTTGACGACGGCGAGGGAGCCGAGGGAGAGGGGGTGTTCGGGGTCGGAGATTGTGGAGATGAGGTCTGGGGGGTGTCAGTTGGGATTCATCCTCATCTATTAGGCCCGCGGAGATGTGAGGCGGATGGGGTAATTGGGATTAGAGGACTAACCGTAGATTTCCTGCTCATCAATAGGTTCCTCAGCTAACTCCTCCTCGTCCCCAGAAAGCGGCTCTTCGCCATCAAGGTATATCTGTAGGGCCGGGTTGGGCGTGGGGGCGAGGAGGGAGAGGATGCTATGGTCTTCCTTCTGGAGGGCCTTTGGTTTACCCCGCCGCGTAGGCAGCTCGTCGACGTTGATGATTGTGGGGTTTGCGTTTTCAATCGCCATTTTTGCGGTTCTACGTTCGCGTTCGATTGAGAGATGTGTGGACTTGGGGAGGAGCGTTAAGAGTTGAGGGTGAACAGTTTGGTAGACTTCCAGATTCGCCGCTGTAAGATACGCCGATGTCGATCGGTGACTCCAAATCGGATTTCTAATCGATAAGCGAACGAGTTGAGGGTGAACAGTTTGGTAGACTTCCAGATTCGCCGCTGTAAGATACGCCGATATCGATCGGTGACTCCAAATCGGATTTCTAATCGATAAGCGAACAACACCCCGCGCTAAACCAGCCGTAGGTGAAAATAAGGTTCCCCCATCTCGTCACGTGGGACCCAAGTATGAGTTGCTGTGCATCACCAACCAACACCCAAACAGGCCCAAAAAGCTAAGTTCAAGCCCCCAAAGTTTATGAGCCTTGTACCACCAACAAAACCAGCCAACAAACCAACAAAAACCCGGCGAACCGTTTCCCAGAATTTGCCAACACATTAGCATACCTCGGGGCTCGGGAGACTAACCGCGACGAGGCTGCGCCCCGAGCAATAGCCCTGCAGAATATGCAAGATTCGCAAGGCTTAAGGCTTGAATCTGTGGTTGGTATGGTATTGCCGCGGCGCGGTGCCGAAACGAGACGACCACCAAGGACGAAAGGGATGGACAACATCATGGAAATCCCACCGTTTGGCACCCGTTTTTTTGGCACACCCCTAAGATCAACATCGCTTCAGGGCTTCCTTATCGGAGCACCGGATCGCGTTTGCCCTATCTCTTTTTGGTTGGGGGGAGGGGAGGGCGATGAGGCTTACTCAGGTAATGGATCTACCGCCAGTTCGTCGAGTCCACCGACTATGACTGGTGCTGGTACTGCCGCCTACCACGACTCTCCAGAACTCTATCTGCCGGCCACACCGTGCTTGCTGGATAGGGACAAAATGTCTCACACCCCGCATTATTGTTTACTCTCTTGCAGGGACATGAGGATCTACAGCCTCGCCCCGTCCACCCTGACGCAGTGCGGCATAGCGCAATGGGGTTCCGGCTCGATGTGTATGTGGTAACGTGAATCGCGTGCTCTGCGGAGCTGGAGCCGTCTAGCGGATATCTCCCAAGGCCGCAGAGGCGCGCATGTGATGGGACTAACTTGGAAGTTGATGGACTAAGGTTTGATAGACTTCATGGTTAAGCACCACTTGGTGCTGGCAAGCGGGACTCCCAATCTGGGTTACAGTAGTACCAGACTTTCTTTGCGAGCAGTCAATTGTTCGGCGCAAGGAGGTGCAAGCCACGATCGCAGCCTCCGCCGTTAATTGGCCAGGTATCGCCCTCCATTTCTCCCTAACCATGTCTCTCATCTCAGCTCAGGTGCCCATCTGCAATCATCGTCCCATTATCTGGATGGAAAGGGGGGAAGGGCAAGGCAAGGCAAATGGAATAGGGCGGAGATGCCGCTTCACAATCTGGGCCAAGGCGCAGAGATGCGGAAGAGAAAGACATGTCAAATCCACAGCAGTGGTACAAACAGGGAGGTGGCTGGTGAGACGCGCCCCTCGTGATGTTTTGTGACGGATCTCACAAGAAATCTGATATATGCTGGAGATCGAGTGCTAATGTCGCCGCATCGAACTTCCTACATGAGATCCCTGGCGCGTGGTGCACACACCACCTACCTCACTTTTGCACAAGTTTCAAAATTATGCAAGTCGCGCCAAATCCGATCCCCTCCCATCCCAATTCTGATTTTTATGCATAGCTCCGGGGATGGGCAAGTGTTCCCCCCGGTCAAGTTTGGGTTTGAGCGAGTTGAGTGTGTTTCTCCTTGTCGGGTAAACAGGCAAGTTATATCGCGCGTGTCAGACAGGAAGGCCCTGCCTGTCACGCCTATGCTACAGTTACTACTGTGCTGAGGGAAGGAGGAGGGGGAGGGAATTGAGCATGGGTGGGCCTCGGTGATTTGCTGACGCAGATTAGGGCCGCGGGAGAGACGCATGTGATAAGCGACCATGCGCTGTGGTTGTGGATTGATGGTGGGGAGGATGCGAAGGTGAGCGAGACAGATGTCTTGTCCCTGTTCCAGAGCCATGATTACTGATGGCGAAGGCTGGAGTGAAAGGGGGGATGTGATGGAATTGGATGGGGAAGCAAGAGAAACGATATGACGGTTGTGGTGGTGGTGTCATATTTTGGTGGCGTTCGATGGTGCTGAGGATTATAACGTTTTCTGGGGATTTATTGGATGTGTGCAAGCACGTTGGCCAAGTATCGGAAGTACCTGTTTCTGGCTCCTCTTTCTTCTTTTCTTCCTTCTTTCTGGAGTCTGGTCGACTACCACTCTTTACGGTAGTTGAGGAGAGCGTACTGACTGGCTGGTTGGGCACTCCATATCGGCACCGGCACACACTGGAGACGGCGGGACAGTCAGCCATCCCATCCCCCTAGCCAGAGGGGCTTTGGAGACAGTTGTTACTGTATTTCAGAACCTCGACGATCAACGACGACACCGTGTGGCCTCTCCCACGACTCCCACGCCTTTTTTTATGGACGGGCACTCCATCTCCCACGCTTTCGCTTTTGCTGCCAGCCACACACACACACACACAC
>JPKA01000479.1:0-12527 GCA_000750875.1 Pseudogymnoascus sp. VKM F-4517 (FW-2822) | reverse complement strand
CCGTTCTACTATAACGTCTGTAGTAGGAAGTGTAGCTGCTCGAATGACTGTTTGCGGTTGGAATGGCTGTAGGCCACTCCCTCCCCATGCAGAATTAATATTTGCATTTGAAAAAGCAGCTGCTCTTGCAGTAATATATGCTTCGAGCCACTCTGCTTTCTGTATTCGTAGGAGTTGTGCCTCATTTAGATGCGAGAGAGCAGTTGTAAGGTATTGCTTTAAGGGCCCAAAAATCGAAATATTAAGTGGTTGTAGCACATGAGATGTATAAGGAGGTATTATAAGGAGCGATATTCAATTTTGAATACAGTGTGATATAAAGCTTCTGCTTATATAGCTATCATGGCCGTCGCAAATAAGGAGCCTCTGTTGTAGTTTTCCATTTGGAAGTGTTGCTTTTGCTCTTGTAGAGGGTTCAAAAACGCGTTTTAACTACTCTAATCTGTGTAGATTGCTTGTCCACCCTTTTGTGTTTGCAGAGAAGTGCCATTTTTGTATAACGTCCTTTGGAATCCAGCTTTGTAGGATGTTCTGTCCTTTGAAGATAATAAGAGGGTCGATAGCTGTTCTGTCTATGCAGATGCACTCAACTGCAGACACCCATTCCTGTCGGCCAGGATAGGCTTGAAATCGCGTACGGAGCGTAGAATCAACTATAATTCGTGTAGATTGCATAGTTCCAATTGAAAATCTATAATTCTTATTAATTGCATTGTTCCAATTGAAAATCCAGTTTCATCCATATTATAGGTGTTGTGTGTTTCGATTTTTAGCTCTGTTGTAAGGCTTTTGTACACATCAAACCACCCCTTCAACACCTCTTTTGTCACCCCATTTACTGTTGTAAGGCTTTTGTACGCGTCAAACCACCCCTTCAACACCTCTTTTGTCACCCTATTTATCCTCTGTACCTCAACTCTCTGTCCTAACTTAACATGTAAGTTAGGATGCCTTTAAATGAATCGTGGAACCTAATCTTACCCAAGAGGTAAGTTAGGAATTTGAGATCGTGGAACCCAATCTTGCCTAAGAGGTAAGTTAGGAATGTGTTCTTGTTGTGTGTATAGTTGTTGAGTTTGTTGGTGTTGTTGTTGTTGCTGTTGAGGCTAAAAAACGCGACACTTATTTGACCGGACTTCATCTGCAACCTCACGTAATATCCGATGGCTAGGAGCGTAGCCGCTTGCAGTAAGCTCTTTTATCCACTTTAGAAGTGTCTTTTCTTGATTTTTTGACAGAAGTTGCTGTTGTTGGCGCGCTTCTATACGTGTGTGTTTTCCATTTACGCGACGCCGGAGAGTCTGCTCTGGTATGCCTAAGTCCTTTGCTGCTGCGTACACAGACTTATATTGATTTGATTTAACAGCTAATACTGCTTTCTGTATTTCGATTTCACGTTCTAGAGCCTTTAAACTCCTCTTACGGACCATTCTGTTCTAGTAATTGAATTATTTCGATTTTTTGAAGTTGTTGATGGGGTAGCTGCAACCCCACTACCGCCAGTACGCCATTCCCGCCAGTACGCCACGACTTACGTTATATATAGTAGGTATATAATATATTTTCTTAAAGGTAAAAAGTGTTATTCTTTTTATAGTAACTTTAAATTATTTATATAATATAGATCGTGGTGTTCGAGCTTCGGGTTTAGCGCCCGCCTTAACCGGGCAACGCGCGTGTACAGATCTCCCGCCGCTTTCGAGCTGTATAAAAGTCCAGTTCCACCCCCCTTTGACCGTCTCTCTCTCCACTGTCCCTTGTCCCTTCCCAACATTCTCGAATTTGTTGCGCTCATCATGCGATGACTTCAGCCCTTCCGCCCCCACTCCTCCTCATACTGCATTACCCAGTCTAACGGATTCCTCGACTGGGCCTAGCCGCAGGTGAGAACCCACTTGCATCATGAACGTTTCGCAGAACCACGACCTCGATTTTTCGCCCTTCGATGGCGGCCAGCCGTTTAGAGCGTCGTGTCGACGTGGGTCGAGATGTGAGAATACCGAGCTGTATTCTGATCGACCAGCCTCTCTTGCTGCACCTCTTCGTCTCACACATCTGATGCCTTTGTAATGGTAGCTTGGCCAGTCTGCTTTGAGAGAGCCTTGCGCTACGACCTATCCAATCACAAAAATGCCTCATGGTGACGTGGCTGGCCCTCACTGCGCAGCACAATTTGTGACTTTGCGAGCTACAGGCACAGAGCAGCGATGTTTACCTTAGTCGCCGATGCGAGGTTGAACCGGAGTCCCTTTTGAAGGCCATTGCGACCGCACCCATCCCTGTGTTAAAAAAATTGCCGTTTAACTTCATTTTGAGGCACTGATAGGGAAATACTGTCGGAATTGCGGACAAGTGGATAAGGAGACGTGGGAATTTATTGCTGTTAGACGGGTAAAGTTGTTTGGCCTCGAATGTCGGTCCATCCGGGTATTACATGGTTGGCTTATGCATGTAAAGCGATCGCCTTCACAGCACGCATAGTCTAGATATAACTTCTTTTTTGGGAAGCAGAAGAGCCTGCCGCAGCGCTAAAACTTGCAGCTTGTAGAATGATTTTCGCGCCTCCATTTAGCCTGCATGGATCATCCCTCTAACAATTTACCCTGCCGCTGAGGTTTCTTTCAGCCTCGCCTAACAGATTGCTCATTACGCTACCCCGCCCTCTCCCTCCTCATAATAAACCCTCTGTCGCACCTGAAGAGCTTACTTTCAGTTAGTACTTTCCCAGTTTCTTTCTTTCCAAATATATTAAAATAATCCGGTTACGGCTCCACTTGCATTAAGACAGAGATGGCCGGACCAACCGTTGCCGTGGTTGGGGGATTGAATATGGATCTAATTTTCGAGACCGAACGCATGCCTGATATTGGCGAGTCTATGGATTGCACAACCTTGGCCAGTTTCCCAGGCGGAAAGGGTGCGAATACGGCTATTGCAACTTACCGGGCATGCCGCTCCAGGCCAACCAGTGAGTCAAAAGGAATCGATAACAAAAGCAACATTCAGGTGTATATGAATGGTGCCGTGGGAGATGACGACTTTGGCTACGCGTTGAAGAGTAAGCTAGAGCAGCAGGGTGTTAATGTATCTGGCGTTCGCACCATCGATAACGAGAGGAGTGGCACATGCGTCGTCGTCGTCGAGACAGAATCAGGTGATAGTAGAAACATCGCGTATCAGGGAGCGAATTTGAAGTGGACACCCCGCGAGCCCAATTCGGTAGCATGTCTTGCGGGAGGAGCAAAGCCAGATCTTGTCATCGCCCATCTTGGCGTGCGACGGGAGGAAGTGGAACGTGTGTTAGAAATAGCAAGTAGGAACAACGTCGAAACTCTGCTCAATCCTTCTCCGGCGGTATATCTGGTCAACTCCACATACAAAAATCTCACGCACCTTGTTTTGAACGAGACCGAGGCTGCTTTGCTGTCTGGTCGTAACGTCGATGAGATTAATGATCTGACTGCCTGGCAAGAAGCGGTGGAAGACTTCATTCAGTTGGGCGTCAGGAACGTTGTACTTACCCTAGGCGCAAAGGGCGCATATTACGCTACAAGCGAAGGAGATAAAGGGTTGGTGGATGCTGAGAAGAATGTCCAGGTCGTTGACACAACAGGAGCAGGGTATGTATGAGGTCCTCGTACTCTCAACGTTATGACCCCTTTGGGAAGAATAGAATAAGAAGATTGATCAATCGATTTATACAGGGACACTTTTGTGGGCAACTACGCTACGGATTATATCAAACAAAAACAATTGGGCCAGTGGGATATTAGCAAAGCTGTTGCTCGTGCATGTCAAGCGTCAGCTCGGACTATTGAGCGACTTGGAGCCCAAGAATCCATTCCTTGGGCTGATGAGATGGACAAATAGATGCGTCAGAATATATGTGTCGATGAATTTTACAGAATGGGTTGGTAAGATGCAACTCAATGTCCGCCGCTATAAGCTTACCTCAAGTAGGGATTAGATGGTTGGCCTTCGACCGCTAGCAAATGGGAATTCATCCTTTAGAAAGTTGATTTTAGCGCTCTGAGGCTCTAAAGTTAGAAGTGGAACTATAACAGCGGATAACTACTTTTCTTTTTATATCAGGAGCCCTGAATGAGGGAGTGGGGTTTCTCAAAGCAGGCAGCCTAAAGCATTACACTCGAATCAAAACACCCTCCCATGATTACTTTATTATGACACACACTAACGGCTGAAAAACATTCATTGCTGTATCCTAAAAAAGTGTGTTGTAATCTCCAAATCAAAACACTGTGCCGTCGCTTGAAATGAGAATCGGACTGGACTTAGTCTCCGGCCTACGCTGGGCTGCAATTTCTCTGCCAGATTTCCAGGTCCCAGCCTCCAAGACTTGAGCCATTGTTAGATGAACTCCTTCGTCCAAGCGTGATGCAATGATATCGTATACAAGGTCTAACAATTTTAAAGTCAGAGCGCGCCACTCCACAATAACATCATCCGCTGCATCAAAGAGGGGCAGTTTCTGGCCAGATGCCTCGAGCCCTCGCTCATATGATTCCCTCTTCAATGTAAGAGCCCCTAGATCAACAAAGAGACCACCATTGCGGTATTCGGCCAACGCTGTTAAGGACTCTGCGTTTTTCCATTTAATCCCCAAGATCCTCTGAAAAGGGACCATTAGGGAGTAAGTGAGCCACTGAGTTAGCTTGTGGAATGGCTGAATGCCTGCGGTAACATCACTGGGTTTGGAAGGGTCGATGTGTTTTTGCAATGTGCTTAAAGGCCATGCATCGCCGACAGGGAACCCCTTGACGGCTGTGCGATCTTTGGGCCAGACAGGAATCAAGAGCGTCTGGAGGACGTCCCAGATCTTATGGACGTCGAGCTCTGCTGAGATTTCGGCAGTTTTTATCATATAATCTGATGCCAATTTAATAAATATTGTGCTTTGGGAGATGGCGATGCGATCTTACCCACGAGGTTCCCTGGGCGGCCCTGGACACCAAATACGTCAGGCTGTTCTAGTAAAGACCTCCCTAGACTCCTGAGAAGGGCTGCGCGCGAATTTATTCCTAGCATGGGATTCTTATCCGACACTTGGAAGCCTGATGCGAGTTTGTCGGTCGTTATATTCTTCAAACCGTCGCCTATATGGTTGATCAATCAGCATTATGCAACCATATGAGAAACTCGTATAGAGCACGTACCATCGACTGAGGGAACCTTTTCGGCTTTTGAGTGGGTGAAAGCAAGGGAGTTGAACATATAGAGACTAGCAACGGCAATGCCTTCACTCCTCTCATATTGTTGATCAGTCTCTGGCTCAACAAAGCGCCAGCAATCACCTGCACCGGCGTCTAGAAGCACAGAAACAAAAAACAAATCGATAAGACGGCGAGTGACTTCCAAGTCGTTGGTTCCGGTGCTCTTCCAATTGTCTATCATACTCTTGACGCGGGGTACATTGCCAACCTCGAAATGCTGCCAACGACCGTGGGGTGGGATCGTGTCATATTTGTCAGGTCCAAAATCGCGCTGAAGAAATGGTTAAGTCTTTTCTTTATTTTAAACTTTTAATGGGGTGAAGGGCAAGAACCTGAATGATGGAGATGACGAAGTCGGCGACATCGCCGAGTTTGTCTGCATGGAAGTCAAAATGTGCCAGCTCTCCAGCTTCTGCCGCACGCCAAACAATTTGAGCCCTTTCACGAATGGCACAGAGCGATAGCAAGTACTTGACGTCAGAATCCATTTCGCTTATTTTAAAGCCCAAAGATAATGATTCTTCTTTTTAAAAAAATAGACGGTTCGTTAGAAAGGATTCTAATGTAAGATGTTCACTTCAAATGGTTCTATCAACTCGGTCGAGTTACTAGTAGATGGGTCTAACTAGTTACCCTACAGAGAGAATAGCAGCGGTATACACACTTGATGTGGATGGGAGTTTGTAGGCGCCGGCCAAGTAACACTACAGCTGCTGCTGCATGACTAGTTGGTACAGCTGACGGCGGATGACCAGGTACATAATGATATCCCGGTCCTGTGTGTCCTGTGTGACACCTTACATGTGGAAGACACGAAGATCCAAACTGCGTCTTAATTATAAAGCGACAGAATACTACCAGCTGGTTCGTAGAATATCAATTGCAATAGAGTTTCCTCTCGGATAATCGAAAAACAAGTACAGGAAGATTTGAGCTGTGACATTTTGTCGCACGTCTTGTCGCACTATAAGGGAAGGTCGACTGGCTGCCAATGATAGTACACCACGTAGGATCAACAGTAAACAGTTTTGGCCCCCAACCAATAACCAAATGCTCTCCGAAGTACCATCATTCTACGAGCAACCTCGGCGGCATTGCTAAACCTTCGTTCGTGATAGTATCACTTCCCGCGCGGCTAGATACAATAAGGGTACTTTGATACATTTCAACAGTAATTCTATGCCGATTTGGTTGACTTGTTCCAGGACTCAAACATGCGATGGGTGATGCTGCTCATTTCTGGATCACCATCCTGGCCTCGTTCTAATCCTGTATAGGTATATAACTACCATGCGCTGCGCCTCATCCATCTGCAACCATCATACAAATTAACACCCAAAGCCTTGCGAACTGGGATGTGACAAGTTATGCGGCACATTGAAACCAACCTGAGCTAGAGAGATTGCATTCGCTCTATCTGTCCTCCTTTAAATATTCTGATTCACCCTACCTGACTTGGGAACGAACCGTCTTTCTGCCAAAGTAGCATTGCTTCGAAGTATCACAATTTCCACAGCGACAAGTTTTCAGTACTATAGTACTAGTTAATCACAGCAATTTTTGTCACTGATCAATTTAGGTTGTTGTCATGGGCATCCTACGGAAAGCGCAAATCCCTTTGTCAAACCTCTTCCGCCGTGACAAAGAATCTTCGCGGCGGGATCTAAAAAGAGACAAGGATGACGATTTCCAAAATCGCGTGAGCACAGTCTCATCAGCTACATCACATGATTCCTGTGGAAGATCCGCCGTGGACTCGAACAACACTTTGAAATATTCTCGCCCGAGAAACTTCCAAGCTAGTACAGATCCACGAGATTCAGCAAATCCGATTGTAACCCCACCACCTTACCAGGTCACAGAGCAGTTGGTGGTTACCGCCGCTTCTGAAACAGAACCTAACCTAGAAAGCACCCAGGCCAGCAGTCGCAATGAGGAGAAAAACCCATCTCTTCCAGAAAAAGCTAAGGCGCCACTGTTTATAGGCAGTCGCTCATATTCAGGGCCAGCGGTACTTTCTCTCTCCGAGAGCAATGCGGAACCATTTTCCGGTCAATCAAAAGCGCTCATTTCTCATGAAGGGGAATTGGACGATTACATGAAGCTATGGGATGAAGCCTATGATGAACTTAGGAGACTCGAGCCGGAGTTGGTTAAGGCATATGAGAAAATACTCTCTCATGACTACAAAATCTCTCGCGAGACAGAACGAGCCCAGGAGAACCTTATTGAACAAGACGACAGGACGAGACGACGTTCGCAGATGGATCAGATTTTACGAGGTATCTTACAGAATTCTGGCAAGCCGACTGGAGCTGAAAGAAGAGTTGAAGACGCAATTAATGTTGTCCTATCTCTTAAACAAGTCATTAGTAGCAGTCTACAGCCGGTGCCAATTGCTGCCTTGGCCTGGACTGGCGTTTGCATAGGTTTGCAGGTGATTGATGGACGAACAAACCTTTTTACTTATTCTTACTGATTAAATCTTTAGCTAACATCAGCGACAATCGAAGAACAGCGATCTCGAGATACTGGAGTCGTTGATATTGCCCTGAAGATGAAATGGTACTCGAGTTTATCACAGGTTATCCTAGATGATAAAAACAAAAAGCTGGTCAACCTCCGTAGTTCTCTGCCAGACGGCATTTTGGATTTCTATGTGGGAATTTTGGCATACCTGTTCAAATGCATTTGCGCAACCTATAATGGAAGGACCCAGATATTTAAGGATATGTTGAAATTGGATGGATGGGAGAGCTCTCTTCAAAAGACACGCGAGAAAGAAGTGTCTTTTCGCAATGCAATTCGTGACTATAGCGATGAGAGAAAGATTTCGTATCTTGAGCTTCTTGTGGACCTGCATCGTTCAAGCGCTGAGGACGAAATTATGAGGAATCTCTTTGTCATCAACATGAAAACAGAGATTCAGTCTCTCCAACATCGAAAAGATGATTTAATACCAGAGTCATCCAACTGGATTCTCACTAATGAAAGTTTCTTGAAGTTCACTAACTGGGAAGAGGGGAACCAATGTAGAAGACTTTGGATCAAAGGGAAAGCCGGTATGGGGAAGACGATGCTTCTGATCGGCATTGTCAAGAAACTACAAGATGAGCTTGCAAACCAGCAGGAGACTCGCTTCGACCACCCTTATCTCTCATATTTCTTCTGCCAGGGCACAAATGGCAGGTTGAAAACTGCAACGGCTGTGATTCGAGGCTTGATCTGGATGTTTCTTCGACAAGAGCAGTCTCTCATTCAGCACGCTATGGTGCTAGCTGGGCAGAATCTTGACGACGACTTGAACACATTCCTTGATCTCAAAAATATTCTCCTTGCAATGCTGAAGAACCCAATCATGAAAAGGGTTTACATTATCATTGATGCACTTGATGAGTGCATAGACACTAGCCGCAGTGACGGAATACCTGGACGTGCGCATCTGCTGGACCTAATTTCCCAAATCTCGCGGGATTTTACAAATGTCAAGTGTCTGATATCGAGTAGAGATGAGCTCGATATCGAGATGAAGTTCAGTAAAGGAAGGGACAAGCCCGGGGGTTCGCTTCAATTAGAATTGGATCGTAAAGTTTTGGCCGGCCCAATCGAGGCATATATCACCAAGAAGATGTTGATCCTTGAAAAAAGATATTTAGAGGAATGGGAGCTTGAAGGTGAGGTTGAAGAAGAGGACAGAGAAATGATATGCGGCAAACTTCGAGGTGTAACAAGGCAAATGCATCGCAAGGCTGATGGTACTTTCCTTTGGGTCGCTTTGATATTCTTGCGGATCGAAGATGAGAGGACAGACCTCAGAGAACTTGCGAAGTTGGTAAATGAGACTCCGGAGAAACTTGAGGAGATCTACGAAAAGATAAGGATACAGATTCAAACAAGCAGGGACGGAAACTCGTGGCTCTGCAAAAAGGCACTTTCAATAGCCACCGCGGCAAACCGCCCACTCCGGCTGTCCGAACTCCGACTGCTTGCCGAATTCCCTCACGATGTATCGCCCTTCAAGATTTTGAGATTGTGTCGTTTTTTTAGAATTGCCGAGGACGATGACAAACAGAAAACAGTATATATGATCCATCAATCAGCGAAACAATGGCTCGAACATCAGTTGAAGGAAGGGCTCCTTGAAGATGTTAAAGGCACCGACTATCTTGCATCCACTCATGCCTCCTTAGCCATGCGTTGTCTCCAGCTATTGAGCAGTACTTTGAAAAAGAATATCTGGAACCTGCCGGATCCTGGCATTCAAATCGAACAAATACAACCGCAATCCCAACGCAAGCCTTCTAGTATACCTAAGAAGGCCGATCTATCTGAATCCGACCAGGCTTTTGAGAATCGCATAGTGTACTCCCCTAGTGCTGCAGAAGATGATCTTGTTCCGGTGACTTACGCAGCTTTGAACTGGTTCGATCACGTTTTGAAAGCGGCCTCACACGATAATGAGAAAATCTTGATCGCAATTCTTGATTTCATAAAGCATCGATTTCTCTATTGGCTCGAAGCGCTGAGCTTACTGCATCGTATGGGCGAAGGCACTGCGATCATCTCGCGTCTTAATCGTTACGCTGAAGTAAGTCTTTTATCTGTCACATCTACTGAGGCGCTGATGAAAGTTTAAGGGCCTATCAAACTCACGGAAGTCCTCCAAGACTGTTAAGGACTTGATCTGTCTATTAAGAGATGCAAACCGATTCGCTCTGTACAATAGAGGCATCATCGAAAGCGCACCGCTCCAGGTGTACGCCGCCGGGTTAACATTTAGTCCTACAAACAGCCAAATCAGAAGCCTCTCCCAGCGAGAACGACTCGCGTGGATCACTACGTCACCTATAGTTGAGGATTATTGGAGTCCTTGCTTGCAAGCGCTTGAGGCTCACAAAGGATCGGTCTTTTCAGTGGCTTTTTCTCATGACGGGAAACGACTTGCTTCAAGTTCCCATGACAAAACAGTGCACATCTGGGCCGCAGAAACCGGCACACTTCAGCAGACTCTCCGCGGACATCGGGACTGGATATCTACGGTTGCTTTTTCCCACGACGGAAAGCATCTGGCTTCGGGATCTCATGATAAATCTGTGCGAATCTGGGATTCTGAAACAGGAACACTGCATCAGATACTGATGGAGCACCAAGACCTGGTCACTTCAGTAGCTTTCTCGCCTAGCGGACAACGCCTGGCGTCAGGGTCGTACGATGGAATCGTACGCATCTACAACCCTGAAACGGGAGCACTTCACCAGATCATTGAGTGCTCTGATGTTTGGGTCCTATCTGTTGCCTTCTCTTATGATGGAACCCGACTAGTGGTAGGTTTCCATGACGGTAAGATGGGAATTTGGGATGTCGAATCAGGGGTTCGGAAAAATCTTTATGAAGGCCACAAAAGCTCTGTGTCCTCGGTAGCATTCTCACCCGACGATAAGCGAGTCGCATCGAGTTCTCACGATAAGACTATCTGCATCTGGGATGTCGCAACTGGAGCGCTACATCAGACGCTTGAGGGCCATAAAAGTCCGGTATTATCCTTAGCCTTCTCCCCGGAGGGAAATCGACTCGCTTTCGGATCCAGAGATGACCTGGTTCGTATATGGAATATCAAATCAAATCTCATAGAACGAACACTTAAAGGGCACCGAAATTCCACTCTATCAGTTGCCTTCTCTCTGGACGGTAAACGACTTGCATCAGGTTCACAAGATAAGACAATTCGCGTCTGGGACACAGAAACAGAGGTAACACAGCAAACGGCACAGTGCCACAGCAACTCTATCTCCTCATTAGCATTCTCCCACGATGGCAAATTACTGGGCTCCGGTTCTTTCGATAATACAATCCGAATCTGGGATTCCAAGACCGGAGTGCTTCGTAAAACACTTGAGGGCCACAGAAACTCGGTTTATTCGCTGGCATTCTCTATTGATGGAAAGTACTTAGCTTCTGCTTCACATGATAAAACAGCGCGTATCTGGAATACCGACAAATGGACACTTCAGCATACTCTCAAAGGCCACAGAAACTCTGTTTTCTCAGTAACCTTTTCGCCAAATGGACAGCGAATATCGTCGGGCTCACACGATAAGACAGTTCGAGTCTGGATGACAGAGACAGGCGCGCTTCGACACACCCTCACAGGCCACAGCAACTCTGTCTCATCAGTAGCATTTTCTCATGATGGGAAGCTCTTGGTCTCAGGTTCGCACGATAAAACTGCTCGAATATGGGATGCTGAGACCGGAATCCTACAACGGACATTAAATTACCAAAGCTCGATTTCGTCTGTGACCTTTTCTTATGACGGGAAGTGGTTGGCCTCTGGCGCTCACGATGAGACGGTGACCATATGGAATAGCGAAACAGGAGAACTTGACAAATCTTTTGGGATTGGAAGCTCTCCTTCGATGTTATCATTTACTAAAGATGGAAGCGGAGTTGTCACAGAAAGGGGGTATATTTGTTTGCCATCATCGTCGCACAGCCATCAATCTCCGGCGCGGCCAGCGTACTCTGTTCTTGCAGATAAGTCTTGGATTACATGGAAGGGCCACAAAGTGCTCTGGATTCCATGGGAGTACCGGCCAACGTGTTTGATGGTCCGAGATTACACTGTGGCTCTAGGCTGTGCTTCCGGTCGTGTCCTTCTACTAGGATTCAGTCCTACTATATAGTAGAATGCCTTCGAAGTCAGAAGGGAGGGAACCAACGATTTCTTTCTTAGATAGTGGAAAACATAGACCACCAGGAGATAAGTAAGAATAATAACATCCCTTCTGATAGATGATCAAAGCAACATCTGCGCCATATAATTTCCAATACTCAATACCTTGTTAGTCAAAGTGCTTCTCCTTCTGGATGCATTCTAGCTTTGGCGTTCCGTATGTTGCTGTAGTTGACGGAAGAACTATAGGCCGATGTATTCGGTGGGCTATAGAACAGAGGAATTAGATAAACACCTGCTGCTGGCGGTTACATCCACCTAGAAGTGTAATGGGGACGTTTTAGGCTAGAGGCAGAAGTGGCTAGATGACAGTTTTTGGCTATTAGAGTCCAGGAACGGGCGCCTTCTCTCTGATGATTTAACAAGTGGCAGTTCACCAATCTTAGGCATGTGATGAAATTTTTAGTGTTCAGGGCTGCGTACAGCAGCAACCAATGCTAGCTAAAAACTAACGTAAGTCGTGGCGTAACGGGACGGATGGCGTAACGGGACGCTTTCTACACCCCACCAAAATCCAGGACTAAACCACCAAACTACTAACTTAGAAAATCGAAAATAAGTTA
>JPKA01000477.1:0-22724 GCA_000750875.1 Pseudogymnoascus sp. VKM F-4517 (FW-2822) | reverse complement strand
GAGGCTAGGGCGGTTACTGCGTAGGGTGGGAAAGGGGTGCGGGGAATACCCGTCTCTCCTCTACTCCTCTTGTCGTCTCTTCCCATCTCTTCCTGACATCCTAGAACACACGATTTTCCATTCAGATTATAGATTCAAGAAGAAGTCGTCCAAGATTGGAGACATGGGCAGGCTGGGTCTTCTTCTCTTTTTATGTTTGATTTGGCCATTTTTGGCTCCCCCGATAGGGATGACGTTCATTTAAATTTGCATGCCGGGGGGGTAATGTCAGATCTTAGACGTGGCGGCGGTTTCACGAATATAACGACTTTCTATTTTATTTTTTAATTTCAGGAGGTTTTCATGTTTTTGGGAAATATTGAATTTGCTAGATAAATTCCAAACTAATTTTATCAACGTTCGTCTCAGTTCTGTTTTATTCACCCCACCATAGCATCGCCAACTCCTGTCCACTCGGTATATATATCTCTCTCTCTCTCAAACCCCAATAACCACCAGCCCTTCAAACCGCTTGACCTAGAAGATACGCACACGCTGGGTGGTGAAGCGCTCCACAGTCGACGGCCTAGCTAGAGACTGAGCGGAGTGCAGACTCGGGTTGTCGTGTGGTTTGCATGCCTTTACTTAACATGTTGTTGCCGTGTATTAGTTTCGTCACCTGTTACTTGCTGTCACCGGCCTTTACTGCTGTCGCGGCTCTTTCTCACTGACGGTCGCCCCGTTTCCTCACCTCTTATGGTTAGGGTTTGCGAGACAGAAGGGACACGCAAGCTCTGGATTCACATTGTCAGGACGGTAATAGCTGTTTGCCGGCCAATTTGGCGCGGCGACTTTCATTCCCCTCACCACCTCCCCGCCTGTTCTCACCCCCGCAGCTCGGACTCAACCTCCAGCACCTGCTGCACAAACTAATCAATCCCACTCGGTAGCACCACACCCCTCCGCCACCCATTTTGTTGTCCAAGGCATGTCTCGAGATGGATGCGTCAGAGGAAGTATTTCCTCGGAAACATTTTGTGGATATCTACCTTGAGCCTCGCGTCTGTCTTTCCACGGAGTTGGGACGCTCTCGGTCGAGTGAGTCGGTGGTTTGTGTTTATTTCTTCCTCGCTGGGTTCATATCGCTCTGCTGGGCTGTATGGGATGCAGCCTCTGTTCTGGTGTGTTGGCTTATCGTAGTTTATCATATATTTGCTGCTATCTTGCCGGAATATCACCCAACAGTTGAGTATGAATAGAAATCCAAAAGAATTTATACTGAGACTGCCAAGCGCTCTTTCATAATGCTCATGACAGCGACTCGGGTTTTAATCACGATACTCGAATAGGGATCAACCCCAAATAAGTGGTTCTCATGGACGATGACGAGCCATCTCTCATACTGCGATCACGACGGGCAGTTTAGTTTTTGTCATGCTTTCTTTTTGCCGTCACCCTCCTTCCCACTGTCACCCCTTCCTCTCACTGACACCTTTTTTCTTGCCACCGCTAGCTTCATCCGTGTCTACTGATCTATATGGGAACCCGGGGTCGCCCATCGTCTGAAGCGTCGAGACGACCCTATTTTCAAAGGCGTTGTGCATGAGGTCGTCTCTATTTTTCAACCCTGATTCGTAAAGCGGTAGACGGGGTCCTCACATTCAACATCCGAAAAGTTAATAAAGCCATTGTCATGTACACCATTCGAGTTACCCATCCAAGACATGTGGGAGTCTTAGGTAGACGACCATGAGAAAGTGTTGCAGGCTTGTACTATATAGTAGCTGTATGACCAATCATATGAGTTTTGCCATAAACTTAGCGTGAAAATAAGGTGTTTCTAGCCCAGCAACGTGACCACAATGGAGGTGGTACAACGGCCAGGATGATAGCACAGCGTCTGCCACAGCCTAAATGGGGTAAAGCCGTTCTACATGCGCATCTCTTGAATCGAGCTCAGAGAGTAGATTTTAAACTCTGCGTACTCTTTGCGAGTTCGAAGTTCATTCCCATCCGGTACAATAATGGCGGTCATAACAGCAGGATTTACCAAGCCAGTATGGTATCCTAGACAGCTCACTTCTAGTTGATAAAAACGGAAATATCGAAGTCAGTAATTTGGACTGGGGTTTGCAATCTGAAAACCTAATCCCGGACTAGGGAGGTGATTTGATAACCAGCAAATCTGTCTATTACGACAACATGAGCTTATCTGTACTCTGTTTAAATCTTAACATTACCATTGTGATATTGAAAAGTGATAATTCGATGGGCCGGCCACTTGGCCAAGTGGTAATATTGGCGGCAGGGCCGGAACAAAAAGCAGGACTCGAATAAGTAAGTCCCTTTAGTTGGTTTTATGCGAGGTAGCTTTATGTAGATTAGCTGTTTTGAAACAATCGAGATCGGGATCTTCCACTGTACGGGATCTTCCACTGTACGGGATCTTCCACAGTACCGAATCTTCCACAGTACCGAATCTTCCACAGGTACCGAATCTTCCACAGTACCAAATCCTCGGTTTTTCTTCCACCCTCAAAATAAATGCCATATTAATGTCTACGCTACAGTCTTTGCCACTTTGACAACTGCCACCTAATTGCACTTGGCTAGGAATGTTTAAAACGGTGAAATACAATAATGAAGTGCCTAAGGTGTAGTTAACGTTGTATTAGATCTACGTCAACTATAGTTTCATATTCTCGAGAGGATCCTTTCATTGAAATTTAGTTTCATCTTACCAGAAGCTTAGAGATCTGGTGACGCGACTATCATGAGATTAAAGTTTGCATACCGCAAGATCGAGGTCGATCTCGCGGCATCTACTGTTGGCAGGTAACGCGGCTAGGAGTTCGTATCTAACGACTTACAAACCCTACCCCTGTCGAAAGAATTGGCTGTTATTGGCACATGCAGACAATTCTTTGGAAATTTGATAGGTTCCGGTCGAAAAGATATAGGCTGCATGGCCTTTTTGTTGGTTATGTGGCGTCTTTGACGGAGGATATCTTTGTGTATGACATACTCCTACAATATGCCTGTGTGTCTGGAAACAAACGCATAGTCTCCCATTGACGATGCCTTGCAAATTTATATTTTACTATTGTCGGGTTCTGCTCTTCTATTCAGATGAATAGAAGACCATGTAAGCGATCTGAGATCGCTTACACGACAGATGAGATCTTAGATCACTCACACAACTTAATCTGTTCATCATGGTCTAGATGCGTGTGATTTATATTTGTTGTCGTGTTCTAGATCCGAATTGGTTTCTGATCCCGATCGATGAGGAGACGATGTTCAGATTGCTGAGGAGGTAGTGAAGTTAGTAGCCAAGTACCCTTTCAGTAACATTAGTTCACACATGGCAACGCATCTCAAAGGATCTAACAAAAAGGCGTAGTCCTCGTGAGTGCGCATGGCACGTACAAGGTAAATGATGATGTAATGAACATCATTTTAGACTTCGCATATTCAGGTCACTGTTATCAAATCCGTTGGAATCTAGGAGGGACACATCAGCTATTTAAGGGATGTCTTCGCTGTTGTTCATCTTTCACCATCCTCGACAAACTTAAACTCAAACAACGCTTAAGCTCAACTTTTCTAAACTACTACCACGGACCCAAACAGGTTAACAGACTGGTGTGGGACCATCGCCAAGCCTCCGCCGTGCTCCTTGTCAAGAACAAGACTATCACTGTCACAAGAAAATACTAGAGAAATAATCAAACCATCTGTCATGTCTACCAATCAATTGCCTCTCGACATCACCCAGCCTAAGCAGGACCAGCGAAACGCTGCTGTGCGAATCATCCAGAAGTTGTTTGGCGATGCTAAGGTTGAAGTCCTTGATCCCCAAACGGTCCTCTCGGGCTATAATGCTACAGGCAATGTCGACCAAGGCGCTGCTGCGGGCGGGGTCAAGGACAACTACAACTGCATAACCGAGCGGTTCGACCCCAGCTCCGTAGCGTCCATCCTAGTGGGCATGTTCACGGAGATCCCTCGTTGGAAATACGGGTCGACCATCAACTTTGCAGCGTATGCGGGCGGATACCCTCAGCCTGCGGATGCACAGTTTGCGGCGCTCCGTCTATGGGAGGCGACGCAGCAGTGGAACAGCTACGACCTGGGCGTTAAGTTTGCGTGGGTGGGCAAGCTCGAGGATGCAGCATTTGTCCTGGAGTATGGAGGTGATAAGGGAAAAGTCCTAGCCTCGGCTTTTTTCCCGAATTCACAGCCCCTGAACACGTTGTTTGTGTACAAGTTGGCGCTGTCCACAGAGAACGAAAATTTTCGTGGGATGCTCAAAAACATCTTTCTGCATGAGCTCGGACATACCCTAGGCCTGCGCCATGAGTTTGCGTTAGATCCGGACCGCTTTGAGGGTGGCGCGGTGGTCTACGGTAAGAAGAATGACCACTCGGTCATGAGCTATAATTTCCCGCCACAAGTGCAGCAGAGCGATATCACCGATACGAAGAGATTTTATAAGGCTAAGGTGTCTACTCTGGCGCTTACTATCAAGGACTATATTCCTGGATGACTTAAGGTATACGTAAGATAGCAGCAATGATCTTGCTCCCGGGGACGTGGTGGTCTTCCTCAGTCTGCTTTTACTATAAAACTACAAAAATATATCTGTTACAATTGCTACAATACAGTAGAACTCATAGTTAATAATAATACTAAAAAACGTTATCCTTCAGCTTTGGCAGCTTGCAGAGATTTTGGAAGGGACGAGGATTCTTTAATTGAACGACAAGAACCAGTAATCTGTTGTAAATGTTCGTGTATTTCACAACGAAATATTCTGAGTTATCCTCTAGAATGACCAGGCACCTCGTCTTGACGTTAGCGGGGGGCATTGCTAATGAGGAACCTAATCTAGATCATAGTCCAAGCCCGTCTAGCTAGGCTTCCGGGAGCTGTCGCAAGGCGTCAATGAGCCAGATGCCACTCCCCGAGGCCACATCAGCGACGACGGCGGTTTTGGGAAGTTAAGGCAGGGTCAAAGGATGAAAGTTGAATTTCAAACAACCTTTCCAGAGATAAAACTGAATGTTGAGTGATTTGGAAGGGAAAGCTCCAGAGATAGCAAGGAGAATTACTTTAGCAACCTAAGCTTATATATATAAAAGACTGGCCATCCTATGGTATCAGATACCTTGAAAGGGAATATATAATGCGGATAGACCTAAATTGGACTCACTGTGGGTGGTCGAGGTGGTAGAGGTGGATTTGATCACAAAATGAGGGTAAGGGCGGAAAGACTCACCCACTAGGCCGCATGGCACTGATTTAACTATTGTCCAGAGGATTGCTTGCGAAACTTGAGATCGGTGGAGTAGTTGGGTGGGTGACCACCAGCGAATACCCATTGTTGTATGTTTTTTATATTTTTATACGACAGATCTACCCTCTTCTCCTTTTCAACATCTGCTCTTATGCGATTACAACTCATTCCTGCTGTACTGTATCATAGTCAGGGAGGCCAACTCAAGTTTCCACCTCCAGCCGCCTCTGAGCGAACCGCTCCATGTACTCCCTATGATGCCGCTCCATCATCGTTCTTATCTTGTTCTCCCCAAGAAATCCCACAACCACCCAACCAACGCAAAGCCCAACAGTTGCACCAAATGGTATGAAACTCGACAAGCGGTGCCGCGTCCAATGTCCAGCAATCCACATGTCGACCGGACTCAGAATATCCCCAATCGACGCAGCTGCCAACATACAATAAAAGAAGAATACGGAGCAACCGCTGTTATACATGAGTGCGAAGAACATTGCATTGGAGATAATGTAGGCAAAGCCCGCCCAAAGAAAATTGGCAACCGTGGGGAAGATCAGCGCTGGAGTTGATCTAGGAAGGATCTGCATGGCACCGTTAGCTGCTCGACCTTAACAACACATAACAGAGTATTGAGAAGCTTTCACCTGTTCTATTGCAGCTGCAAGAGCATGCAGACTTAACGAAAAAGGTCCAAAGTACTTCTTAGGGTCATTTTCAATTAGATCCTTAGGAGTGTATTGCGCATATATAATGGCAGCGAAGCCGGAGATCAAAATGCATGTTACAACTGCAAGAAACTTAAAAAATAACCAAGCATAGGTGATGAGCCGCCTTCGATATGATCTTCTTAGACGGTGGGAGTCCAGAAAAGTACTATGCATAGTGTTGGTAGCTTATCAGGAGTAGAGATAGGGCAGGGTACGAACTGGTATTCATGCTGAGAATCCGCTGGGTCCAATAGTAGCCTATTCTGCTCGTCCGGGGACCCTAAGGCGACCATGCTGCCCTTTGTTTCGTAGTCGACGTCAAAAGTCTAATCCAAGACGAGAGTCCAAGGATTTCAGGCGGAGAAGTAAGCGGCGTAAGGCTGCAAAGTCGACGTTGAGGTCAAGGCCTCCAACTAGGCAAACTGTCCGATGTGATGTCCTGGCTTGAAGCTACGATTTCCAATCCAAAGGTGGTATGGCTCGATAATTTTCGTACGTCGAGGATTGGGATTCGAAGGAGACGTTGGCCGAGGTCGTTGGCCTAGGTTTCCTCGTGACGTGCTTTGGTGGCTTGATAAGGTCCGTGAGGCTGAAACACTACAGCAAGGTCGTCACATGCTGAAGACAAGGTATGCTATGAATCAAAGTTTCTACGTGAATAAGAGATCGCCAGACTTTTCGATCGTATCGTCACCCAAGAGCCGCGAGAGGCCATCTCTTTCCTAAATCCGCGGCGGGCTTTACAGACCTTTATTTTACTTCATTATTAACGACAACGTGCCAACCACTATCACGCCAAGGCATTTAGTTGCTGTCATCCTCTACACTTGCTGTCACAGGCTTTCAACTGCTGTCACTGGCTTTCAATTGCTGTCGCCCATTTTTTCACCATCGCCCCTCCTTAAAAAATCGATCTTCTTCCAGCGCTGTCTCCTTTGCCGCCCGTTCTCCTCTCTGCCACCTCTCCTCACAGACCCCATCCCGGA
This sequence comes from Pseudogymnoascus sp. VKM F-4517 (FW-2822), assembly GCA_000750875.1. NCBI lineage: Eukaryota > Fungi > Ascomycota > Leotiomycetes > Thelebolales > Thelebolaceae > Pseudogymnoascus > Pseudogymnoascus sp. VKM F-4517 (FW-2822). The sequence continues at coordinate 15,753 of JPKA01000477.1, read as the reverse complement.
TGTTTAGGTCCCAGATTGTGCTAATCCCTTGTCTGCTGTCTCTCCCTGTTGATCTACAAGCTATCTATATATAATACGAGAACCCCAGATTTCTCTCCAGGGAGTTGGTTTTTCGTGGCTGTTCCCGTATGTACTTCCATCTGACCAGAATATCACCCATAAGTCGAGCATGAACATAAACCCTAACGACTTTATTAAGACCTCGGAGAGTGCTATAATAATGCTCATGACTGCGACTCTAATCGGGGCCATACGGCTCTGAAAACCAGATACCCAAATATGTGGTTCGCTATTGATCAAATCCGCATCCGCTAAGTGATGATTTCAAGTACGAGGAGGTAAATTACTTGGAGCACAACAACGTCTTCAGGGCCAAAACACTCTCTCATACTGCGATCATGTAAGACACTTTTATTGCTGCCACCCTTCTCACTTGCTGTCACCGGCCCTCTAATGCTCCACAATAAGAAATCGGATGCTTGGATCATGGGCATTTGAAGCTAGATGAACCGTTTCCTTGTCAATTTATCGTGCCCCATAGAACTGGTCGTGTGAGTCTGGTGTTGTTATTGTCACGGTTACTGGATACATGGAAATGACCCATGCAATGGTAAATAATCGTAAATTCCAACTCCTCAAGTTGTGAGGCTGTCCTTGGAAACACAACATGGCCATACATTTCAAAACTACCCTCTCTGTAAACGAACCGACCCAGAACTCACTATCCGTGCTCCGCCTTTCGGTCCGCAAACGAGCGACTACAGAAGGACTGCTTGAAGATATGTATAAATACTCTATTATGGCTGCAGTGTACAGATTTCTACGCCAGATATGGGGATATGTTTGAAGAGGCATGGAAGGCTCCTTCCCACTTTGTTATAGTTGTCCCCCCTCTCTACTCCCCCGATTACTTGCTGGTATCTCGTTTAGTTTTGCTGTCACTCCTTTTCTCACCGTCTCCCTTTTTTCTCGCCGTCAACCCTTTTTCTCGCCGTCCCCTCCACGTCAAGAATCGATCCTGTTCCATACCACGGTCGCCATTTGTTCCGCAATTGGCCATCTGTCTCAGGCGAGCCATTCCTCTCTGGGACTTATCCCGGATTATAACCCCCAGTTGTGTGTTTATTTCTTACCTCGTTGCGGCCTGTTGGTATATATAGTGCTGGCTGGATGGGAATTTTGGGGTCGGGATCGGTCACCATCTGCTGAGTTGCTTTGTCGTGGCTTCCCACTGCTACCATCCGATCTGAATTTATCGAGCAGTTGAATACGGACACAGACCCAAAAGACTGAACTAAGACCCTCAAAGGGTGCACCCATAATGCTCATGGCCGCTGCTCTAATGAGGTCAGTACTGTTCTAGTTACCGGATGCCCGTGGTCCCCCATGTACGACGACGAATCATCCATTATACCAGTATCACATAAGGCATTACAATTGCTCTCACCCTTTTACCTCACTATTGACGATGAGGAGCCAGCTCTCATACCGTGGACACCCAAGGCACTTTTGCAGCTGCCACCTTTTTTAGTTGCTGCCACTCCTTTCTCTCGCTGTCATCTCTCCCCCTCCCTGTCGTACTTGTTGTCGGCCCAATTTCTCACCACCGCCCTAATTTTATTACCGATCTCCCGCTTTCTCAACCAGCCTTTGTCATCCTTGCTACAAATTGGATAGAAAATATTCGGAAATTGGGATTGGTTACTTCTATTACTTCCAAACATAGTCCTACTAACGCCTCTAGCCATTTGAAGGTTGCAGTCGATATTTGGAAAACCAGGTCGCTGGAATCCAGATCATTTTATAGTTAACGCCGCAGCATCGCTTGCTCCGTTCATATGACTTTGGAGTTGGGAATTTTGTTTATTAGGCCAAACAATGCGATTCGCTACACTTGTATATAGAGGTTATAATTTTCAACTGTAGGGTTACGCGCGGGATATGGGAAGGGTATGTTTAGACGATATGGTAACTTTTTTTTTCCTTCTCGCCGAGCTTGCGCATCTGTGAAGTCATATAAAAACTATCCGCAGTCAGCCATTCCACATAATCCCATCTATCATCATTGACGGCGAAAATTTAATAATATTCATAGCAATAGCCACCTGGTATTAGCTTTCCCCCTCATGACTCCCCCACCCCTCTAATCCCCAACCGCCTCAATAACTCCACCAACTCCCCAGTCACTCCATCCTCTCCAACCATCGCCTCCAACACCCCTCCCACCAACTGATCGCTCACCCCCGCCTCCTCTACCAAACCTCTCAACGACGCCTCCTCCTCCTTCCCAAGCACAACACCACTCACTTCCCTCACTAGCTCCCCAAAAAATTCAAGCAGCGTAACATGCATCAGCACATCCTCCCTATCCACCATCTCCACCGCAGCAAAATGTACCAGCCCCTTCCCCGACGTGCCGTAGCTCTTCTCCGCATCAGGGAAATGAGAGCGCAATAGCGTACCCAGATCCAGCACCGCGAGTGACGGGAGCAAGCGAAGGAGCCGCGCCTGTGCAAGTGAGCGCTGGCGCTCGGGGAGATAATTTGCATCGTCTTCTGGGGTAGCGGCGCTGCACATGGCGAAGATGGAAGCGTAGATATCCTTATCGCCAAAAATACGACGCCAGAGCAATCCCTGCCCCTGCCCCGCCTTATCCGAAGGTGCGGGGAACGTAATAACCCCATCATCGCGTCGGAGGGGTGGCGAGGGGCAGTCCGTCGCCAGCAGTGCGGCGAAAAGCTGCGTTGCGCGCTCGCCGACTCCAACAGCCGGGCTGGCGAGCCAAGTTCGGATGAGCTGGGCGATTAGGTCGGGGTGAGTGGCGAGGAGGGCGGTGTCGGAGGCGGAGGAGGCAGCTTTCTCAAGGATGGCGAGGGCGAGGAGGCCGGAGGGAGGAGAGGAAGCGAGGGCGAGTGTTAGGGAGGGCGGGGGTGCTATGGAGAGAAGGGTGATGAAGTTGAGAGGGGCGAGGAGTTTCGTGGCGAGGGAGGCGGCTGGTGTAGGGTCATGGGGGGTGAGAGTGAGAATTGCGGTGAGGAGGGGAAGGAGGAGGGTGAGGGTGGGTGGGGTGTTGGTTGCTGTTGCATGTTAGCTTGGTCCGTCACGTAGGTGATGTGGGTGAGGTTGGATGGGTGCGGGCGAGCAGAGACCCTTTGGCGATTATGAGGCTATCATCTCCCGACTTGGAAGGTCATGCCTCATTCTTGGAAATCGGAGCGCTTTCAATAAGCCATAGAGAGAAATAGACCAGCCAGTATCGTTCTTGCTCGCCGACAAAAGAAAGGCTATCCACTTACGTGTAAGTTGAAGCTCAACATCATCAAACAGCTTCGCATCAAACGGCGTGTCGGGCTTCTCAACGAGGACCTTCAGGTGTCTCTCCAATTTTTCCAGCCCATCTATCGGTGCATTCTCCATATTGTAAAAGTCGATTCTTATTCTCTGTTTTCTTCAAAATTGCCTTCCTAAATTTCCTAAAGCTGTGATATGTCAAAGGTAAGTCCGAAATAAGCCAAGCCAGGCACACAAGAGGCGACGAAGCCGAGGAAGGCTGACAAACCTAGAGTGGCAGGCGGTCGGGATTCTGCCGTATTAGTCTGCGGGGGAAATCGCGCCGCCAAATTTCTCTCAGCCTCGCCGCCGACCTCATTCTTTCGCGACGTAATCGAGCTGTTGTATACCTCGATAGTTCAATGCCTCTCGTCGCAGTCGCTATATCACTCCCTGGATAATCTACTACAGCTACTGTGCGATAAAGAGCATTGCAATAACCCCAGCTGACACAACCACGGATCTACGACTCATACCAGTCACGAGCCAGAACAATCACCTCGACTGATTAAAAACCTCATTCACCAAGCGCCCCGCCAACCCCACAATGTCGCGAGGCGGCCGAGGCGGCGGCCGAGGAGGCATGCTCAAAGGCGTCTCCTGGGAATACGACCCCACGCAAACCCTTGACTCCGCCCCCACCGAGCTCTTTCCTGTACTTTTCTCTCACCCCACCTTTTCATATCGCAAAAGCTAACCTTCCTACCACAGGACTACACAATCCCCTTCGCCTCCCCCGCCTCCCCCACTGAGCAGCGTGCAGTGCGCCTCTACAAAGACCTGCGCGAGCAGATCCACCACGGCCCTTTATACACGAAGGCACCGCCGCGGGATCCGAATACGGCGCCCAAAGTGTTCGGCGAGGAGCAAGAGAATGAGCTTTTTGAGATGCGGGGACGCACGGACACGGATCCGTTTGTGGGTGTTCCGACGTATACGATGAAGTATGACAGGAAGGAGAGGGCGATTCCAATGTTGTCGGGGAGGCCGTTTAGTGAGTCTCACCAGTCCCGAAGGACGTAATGGACGAGTGCTAATGTATTGGACAGTCAAGGCGTTCTTCCCTCCAGAACTCCACGCTACGCTCGAAGGCTCGGATGGCCTCGCGGCACGGAACACCATCTCTCGTGCCATTCGCAAAAAGCTAATCCTGGCGCGCGAACCGGGGCTTGCGGGCGCGACAGAGGAAGAACGGAAACGTGCGTTGCTGGCGAAGCTGGATGGTGCGGCAGAGGAGGATGGGGAAGAGGAGGAGGGCGAGGAGGAAGGTGAAGAGGAGGATTATAATTATGAAGATGATGAGGAAGAGATGGGTGGGGATTATGATGCGGAGCAGTATTTCGATGATGGTGGGGAAGGCGGAGATGATGATGAAGGAGGGGGAGGGGGGGATGATTACTAGGCTGATGGGAAGATGAGTGAGTTCGAGGGGTAGAATTGGCTTCCGGAGTTTTGAGGGGAATATGTCTATCCGCTTTGGAGGCACTCTGGCGGTTTGGAAAAGTCGAATGTGATAGACACCTGACTCAGTCGGCATGCATATATACGATTATCTATCTATCGTGTTCCGTCCGTCTCGAAGTCTTCACACGTCTCTCAGTTCGTGTTGCAGAAATTTAACAGATATCTCTTGTCCCACCCCAAGGGGTATTTTTGGCCGCCTGGGGGTGGGTGAAGACCATCAAAAACTTGTAAGGGAAATTCCATGGTGAGACGAGCATCTCGGACTCCAGACCATGCGACTATAGGTCCCTCGTTTCTTCAAGCGCAGATTCCCCTGCATGATTTCTTTTACAGCGGCGAAGCCGAGTTTCAAATCACCTTAACACGGACTCTGGATATGAGAAACAGGGCGCCCAAAGTTTGACCCCAGTCTTGGTCACTTTGAAGTTGGTTACCTATCATCGGCTCCGAGCCATTCATGATTGATATGGTTCCGACAGATATCTCTCTAGCGCACGGAGTGTTGATAATGCTCATCTTTTGTGCCAAGATAAAATATCGATATATTATATTTGTTCCGGAACAGATTTTAAAGGAAGGGACAAGTATGAAAGACCGCGGCATATTATCTAGAAGCAGAAGAGACATCAGATGAAGATGTTCGAGCGGGCTATAGCAGCTATGTTGTTTTTTGTTTTCACCAAAGTAGGATCTACCTTCGGGCTTCATAGGTCTTCAACTGAAACCGATTCTTGATGCGATGTTATCCCATGCTCGCTGAAAGCAACCCTTTTCAGAACCATCAAGGCACATGACCAGCTCTATTAGAACAGTTCAGCTTAATGCTCTCAGGGCAATTCGGGCAGAGGTCCTCGAGGTGATATAGGGCAAAGTTTGCAAGACGGACTCTGATTGGGCGATGCAGTTCATCGCCTGTGCTCCCACCCAGTTCTCGAAAGCGATGATCATGAGACCCTCGGGGAACAGTATCATGCCAAGGGCGGCACAACATGAGAATAACACCAGCGCGGTCAAGACTTACGGGATTGGCCTCATCAACGAAACAGCGCGAGCTTTCTTTGTCAACGGCAAGATCGTAACTCAGGAGGAAGCTTGGGAAGGGTCACGATACGGTTACCAACCAAACTATCCAGGCGATTCCACGGGTTGCACCCTCCTGTTCTCTAGGACTACAAGATACTCAGTGACGCAAGGAATTGCAGAACCGGTTCACCATGATAGAATATTAACCGAAAGTGAACTGGGGATTAAAAAGAAACAAATCAAGATGTACTAGCAAATCTGATTGCGAATAGCCGCACGGTGATATTTCTTGACGGCAACGACTTCGTCTTGGTTTATGCATAGATCGCGCGTTACTGGTGTTTCCGGAGGGTGCTCTGGGAAATGGGCATCGATTCCTGGGAATTATGACCACAAGAGAGCGGCGGCAGTTATTTGAGTGATTTGCGACTGCTCAGGAATGCTCCATGAGAGAGCTACGCCGTATGCTTTGGATATTTACGCAGACCTCTATCTCGAGGCCGCAGAAGACTACCTCGCCGAGTTCAAGTTGGAAGAAGAATCACTAGTCGCGATGAAGGCTCGAGGATGATACTCGGAGCAGTAATGGATATTACCTAGGAGGAATATGCATGTTATCTCGCAAAGGGGGCAAAGATAACAATGACGGTCCGTTTGAATCGAACGAGGGAGAGAAGACGGGGTTTGACAATCTTCATTATCAGTGCATCAAGGCACAGAATGCGAATAGGCAATACGGGAACCAAGAAAGATATCATCATTAAGGACGAAGCAGCCCGTAGAAGTAAATCTGCCTATATCCATATTGATGATACTGTGAAGCAGACTTGAATCAAACTGCAGTGATTTACGCAACAAACCTGTGAGAGGGATACTGAAAAAAGCGGCAAACGGCAAGAGCGGCTGACAGCAAGGAAAGCAGTAACGACAGCAAGGGTGATAGCAAGAACGACAGCAAGAACGACAGCAAGAACGACAGCAAGAACGACAGCAAGAACAACAGCAGGAACGACAGCAAGAACGGTGGCAAGAACGATAGCAAGGACGCATTAAATTGAGGGGTCAAATCACACGCAAAATAACTGTGCCGCCGCGCAACACCCACTCCGCGGCCATAAGGCCTGGTAGTGTTCGGCGTCCGAAGGGATTTGCAGGCAGCTGCCCGAGGGTGGCAGTGAACCACCCCATAAAGTAAAAGCGAAACCAAACTTATGAACCATCAGCACGACATTACCCTACATGTCCTCAATCTCAGTAGTGTAATCCTCTGAGTTTTTCTTCTAGACTCAGGCTTGCCGACCCCCATTGAAAGTCCATGGCGTGCCAGTAAAAGCTTATGGCGTACATGTACGAAAACCTGTTCTCTCTGCAGTCTTGTGCTACCATTTCTGCAATGACAACGGTCGCCTCTTTGGCCAGGGCGTATAGGCCAGCCTGTTTTGGGTAGGAATTGTATCCGTATCGTTTACCTGCTAAATCCAGAAGCTCAAGCGAGCATCAATTTCCTCGAAGCTGATGAGGATGCCTCCTCTAGATCCCAAATTTCCCCATATCAGGGACAGCTGAAGAACACTTACTTTCACTTGAGTGAAGATTCTAACGTTCAAATAGATAAGGATTAAGGAGGATATTTAAAGTTTTGAGTCTGTGGTTATTCTACATGATGCAGAGTTTTACCTAGTTTGGGAAAATCGTAAACTGGATTATGCATTCTCGCGCTATATCCCCAGTGACATTGACTCAAGTACGTCTAATACATGGCGGTAGTGCCTATCCTCTAAGATTGTTTATACGAGAGCCGCTCCACGCAGCAACACAGCCATCTCGAGTACCCTACTAGGAGCCGCCGACCAGTCGGCCAGGAAGAGAATGAGATTGGAATAAATGGGACATCCCTTATCGAAAATGGGGGTGTCGCGCCCTACGACGGGGAACAGAGAGCTGACTCTCGCTACTTACTTGGGGTTTTCGGGCGTATCGGCTACATTCCCCCCTTCAAACAGACATCGTACAGATGATCACTGCAGTGGTCAACGACATCACTTATGTCGTTAGATATGTCATGCCAAGGACGATGATGGCGATCAAGGCCCGGCCATTTACGAGAAGGGTAGCAAAGGACATTGTAATTACTGAATGCCATATCTACAGCACCCGCGCTGGGAGCCAGGACGAACGCTATGACTGATGCCTCCGGGCAGATGCAGGATATGTTTGGTGAAATCTTGGACAAAAGGATCGATGGGATCAGGGGGCGGCAACGAGGTTGAGGGAAGATGAGCTCAAGGCGGCCAAACTGGTTCAAATTCGAGCTGGTCTAAAGAGTTTCGATAAACCCATTGACGGCAATTAGTACCCATAAATTATTGTTGTTGTTTTGTGTTAGCAGCGTTTTGCAGATAGCAGATAGAGATATTGATCTGTCCTGCAACCCAGCTGGGGAGCGTTTATCTGCCTTATTATAAGAACCCAGTACTAACGTAGTAATTCCCATTAAATGACTAAACGACTAAGAGGGGATAGCGAACTCAACGCCAGAGCCAAAGAAACCGTGGCCAAACATCAGCTTCCGTGAGGATGATAGGACCAAGTTCCTCTCGTTCTGGATGGCCGTAAGAGACCAATGGTTTCCGACAGCATGTATGAGCGACAGCAAGAATGGCCAACAGTGAGAACCGCCAACGGCAACAACTACCAACAGCAAGGATAGCAGGAACGACAGCAGAAACAACGGCAATGACACACTAAATAGAGGCGGTTTGCTTTAGGTAAGTATTTCAGGGCGGTACTACTCACAAGCATATATGGATCGGTGCTGTAAGGTATCCATACTCGTTGACCCTGTTTGATCCAGAAGTTCGGGCATATAACAACAATGCTCTTGAAGGTAATGGGGACGCTTCCAGTGATCTCAGATTGTTTCTGGTGATAAAGAGCTCGTTCTCACTTGAGTGAAGAGAGTGGCACTCAAATATTGAAGAAGGAAGTGGGGTATGTCTATTTTTTGGAATCTGTGGTTATTCTTCAAAGCCAATAGGTCTATGCAGTTCAGTAAAATAATAAATGGGATTATGCATTCTCGCCCTGTATCCCAGTGATCTTGTACGAACATGGCTTCCGCAATGGCGGCACTGCCTCTCTTCTGTGATATCCTACTACGACAGAGCCACTCCATGCAGCCACACGGCCATCTCAGCGTCTGCAATCAACGCTCCAAGGCTGTGTGTTGGTGTTCATGCCAGACCGTGGCGCTCAGCCCCCTGCAAAGTGGCCTCATCCTCTACAGCCACTCACCTTGACACCGGCACGCACTGTCGATGTAGGCGCGTTTAAGACACTGTCTCGTCTCGTCTCAAATGTTTCGGCCAGTTAGTCGGTGATCGTCCCGGCTGTCTCACACGTATCTTATCGCCGAACAACTTGGCGGCATCACCGGGCGGGCTTAAAAATAGATAGGCGCTCTCGATAGGGGCGTTGGTGGATCCGTCACATAAGAGACCACAGTTTCTCAAAAAGTTGGCTCATCTAGCAGCGTTTGGGTCAAGGCTTGTGAGGGTGCAACTGATGGGGCGGGAAGCAGCGCTTAGGTATCGACGAACTTAAAGAAACTCCGAATCACCCAGAAAATGTATGTTTTGCGAAGGACGTAGTCACTAGTTTAGTCCTAGGTATATACGTTGAGAGCTGGCAAAATCATCGAAGATGGTTGTCTTCTCGGCGGTAACGATTAACACCAGGAACGACAGGCGGCAAGAACAACAGGTGGCAATTTGAGTAGGTGATGGAAGCGCGTTGACTCGCAATGTGATACTGGGCCAGACTCCTCAGGAGGTTCGTCTCCATTTTTCTCTAACGGCGTCGTATAGTCTTTAGGTGTTTGACGACGGCAGCGTTAGTGCCCACCGACTTTTCGATGCCCTTTTGGACTCTGGTCATTGTGTCTGGGCCTTCTTTGATGCAGCTTGACAGCAAGAAACCCATGAATCGCACTTTAAGTATCCGGACTGCGTAGAGTAACACCGCCAATCAAACGGTCTCTTGTCAGTGCCCCAACACCTCTGTGTTACTTAATCGTTGTGCCTTGACGGTTGTAATTTACTGCTTTTGGACTGTTAAATAGTCACCAGCCACACAGTGAAAGTCCGATGGGGTCCGAGCCTGACTGACGGACTGATCAACAATCGCCGGGAAAGGGGATGTTGAGATATTTCCATTTCCACGCCTTGGGTATCAAACGACACTACATACATACAGGTACACACAAGTACACACATTCATACACACAACACTTCCTTCCCCCTTCCCTCCCCTTCTCCATTCCCTCTCATATAGCCATTTCATCTATTTACCCCTCATTACCTCCCAGTCCGAATCCCAGCCACTCCTGCAACTCCCCTACTTTCCTTTCTAGCACACCCGTTTTTGGCCGTTGAAGCCAAGGTCTCATTATGGGCGGTGGAAAGAGCTGGTTGGGTGGTGGCGGGCGGTGATATCTCGTTGAGTATGCGCATTGCGCGATGGTGAGTGGGCGGTGGTTGTCGATGTGGTGCGCAATATGCGGTGGTGCAGGATTCTATCCATGCTCCATTCGTCCCGCGACTGCATACGCACCCCGCATCCCGCCTTTCACTTCATTTCAGCATCACTCATCGCCTATCCAACTCCCCATGCAAACTCCTCGTCGTCCCCCTATCCCCCAACGCCTCCACACTCCCCACAATCCTCACCCTCTTCGCCTCCACCTGCCTCTCCACCCCCGGATGATCATCCCATGCCCTCGCCTCCGGCCTCTCATCATGACTTAGCGCCAACCCCGGCGTATCTCTCAGCGCAGGATGAATATTCGATATCAACCCCCCAAACATCGGAGCCGGGGCATTATCATACCTCTCCCCCAGCCCCTGTCCCATCGCCGCACCACCATACTCCTGGCCCGTGCCGGCATCATACCGTTCCTTCGGCTTATACAAACTCCCCGCGCCAGGCGGTGACTCCCTCCCCATTTCCGGCGCATCTACCGGATTCGCAGCCGCATTCGAGATCAGCCCCGCGTTCTCCTCGCCATCATACTCAGTGGGGCTGAACTTGCGCCGACTGAACTCCTCCGCGATCGGCAAGCCCTGCGGGGACTTATACGCGGTGTCCTGCCCCCTACCCGCCTCAGCCTCAGTAGCATGCGCCTGCAGTGCCAGGGCGTCACGCACGTCACGCGAGTAACTGGCGTCTTGCTTGCGGCGCCGCGCGCCGACAAACATCCAGCGAATGCCTCGACCGAAGGCCTTGACGATGTCCCACGGGTTGAGGGCGTCGAGGAGGGCGCGGGCGCCCATAAACCCGCCCTGCTTGGGCCCGAGATCGTCAGGGTCGCCGGTGGGGTATTTAGATGCGTTTTCCTCACCCGAATGGTGTGCGCCGGGCTTGTAGGGCGCGTGCGGGTAGGCGAAGATGTGGAAGATGGCGAAGAGGGCCATTTCGATACAGATTAGGAGGGAGGGGATGCCGACGTAGAGGTCGGGGAAGGCGAGGTAGTCATTGGCTTTGAGGACGGAGAAGGTGGAGGAGGTAAGAATGGAGATGACGAAGGTTTGCCAGAAGGAGAGGAAGATGACGAGTTTGATCGCGAGGACTTTGAGGAAAGGCGAGTGCTCTGCGAGGTCCGCACGGAGTTGGATGTAGAATTGGATTAGGAGGTACATGGCTATTGTCACAGCGACGGCGTTGATGACCAGGACCTGCGCTGTGTCAGTTGTGCGTTTCAGGGGGGGCAATGGGAGAACTTACCCAGATATGCGCAAACCACGGCATATTGCTCGCCTCGCAGTACACGTCAAAATACTGCGTTACCACCGCTGTGATCGTCATTGCGACTCTCACAAAGCAGTACTGGTAAATGCCCGCCCACACGACATTGAACCACGTCAACCCGCTCCTCGGCGTCCGCCAGATGCCCCTCTCCCCACCACAGCACTTGGCGAACCAGTTGACGGGCAGCACCCACGGCTTGATGGGGTGCATACCGCGGAAGAAGTTTTTCTGGCTGTGCAGCGTGGGCGAGGTGTAGTGGCACAGCAGCGCAAAGAAGGAGGCAATCGCAAAGGCCTCGTAGCAATCAGATATGACGCTGAAGTAGACATTATGGTGGTAGAACCAGAACGAGAGGAATCGCGCGACGGCGTAGACGGGGATCATTACGAGGATGCGGATTATGCTGGTATGCGTCAGTCGGCTGTCTCTCCGTCACGTAAGGGGTAGAGGGGTAAACGCACTGTCTCTGCTCCCTCGGCTTCGTGTAATTCAGCGCATGCATCCAAATCGAGTAAGCCGATATCAAAATCGCCAGAATTGTGCAGCCACCGCAGATAATCAGTCCCAGCTCATGGAAATTTAGACTTCCCGCTATCGGCAGCTCGCCCGTAACTACAGCGCATATTTGTTAGTCTTCCTCTTCTCTCATGCATCATGCACAGGTAGGTGGACTTGGTTGGACTCACCCCGCAAATCCTCCAGCGTCGAATTACATGTAAAGTTCACCATCGTGCTTCCCAGCCCCGCGGCTCAGCGCTCTCACGTCCACGCGCGTCCGCTCTTATAATATCCCTTTTATACGTCTTATAACCCCCCGCCCCAACTTCAATTCGATTCCCCAATCACAAATCCTGCCTCGTCTATCGTATCGTCTCGGATCAAATTCAATGCGCCGAATCGCAGTCGCAGTCGCAGTTGCAGTCGCAGTAATTATCGCCCGTAATCGTCGCCCGTTTGCCCTCAAAGACAGCTAGTTGCAGTTGGAAACTGCAAACCCGGGTCGCGTTCCTGACTAAATACCCCCTCTCTCCCCACACACACACACAAACAGGCAAACTCGCACAGTCCCTATCGGCCCCGGCGCAACCGCGTCGTGCTTCTCAAACTCTCAGGGTCCAATATCCGTCTTTAGCGCCACCCGTCTGCTGCACCCGCGTTGGGGCCGCCTTGGCTACACACCCGGTGAACGATCGCGCGCGTGCCCTGTCTCGGTCTTATTCCAATCCGCTCCTTTCCTTTCGTGGTGTGTCGTTCGCGTGTGGTTTCGCAGAGCAGATATGGTTGAGAGAGATTTGAAGTCGTAGAGGGAATTGAAAACTGCTCAGCGCCGCTGATCTCTTCGCGCATATCTATACTTTTAAAGCACCCGTTTCAGACTGCCGCGCCAACGCCGACGCCACGCAACCCTGCCCCGGCACAGCCTCGCTCAATGTTGGTGGTGCGTTGTACTAGTGACTTCCCTGTGTACGCTATTGTGGGTGGGTGACCAGGGTACTTATTACCTTTCTGTCGTCTGAGGATCCTATTTTTAGCTGCGGTGTGGTGGTTTGGCGTTGCTTGCTAGGGCGGACTGGGCCGGGCTTGGTTGGAGGATACGGGGTTGTCAATGGAGAGATGAGGATTATATTGAGCTTATGTGGGAAGGTTATATGGTTATCACGCCGTATTATGGGCTATGGGTGAGCTGTTTTTGGGGTTCTTATTGGAGGCGATGGAGGATTATTCAGTTGCTTACTATTTTGTTTTGGAATCATTCACTTCACCGCTTGGTTTTGACAGCTTGATCCCTGCCCGCCCGCCTATTCATATCATTGGCGTCACCGAGGCTATATGGGGAGCTCTTCGTAACACGGGACAACCAATCTATATCGTATGCAATACAATAAGGGAACTCATGCTGTAGTCCAGCCCTTTCCCCAGCCCCCTCTTCAGCTCTGGTGGATGTAATGTAAAATGCCGTCTCACATATACAAGCTGTGCGTGCCGCATTTTGAGAATTCACGTTTTATATATTGAAACTTTAAAAACCAATATATATCTTCTAATTTCCCAGAAGAATAAAATTAAAGGAATTAATATTATTTTTAAATCGACTTATCTCTATATGTTTTAAATTCTTTCCCCTTAGTGAGTATGAATTAATATTATTTTTAAATCGACTTATCTCTATATGTTTTAAATTCTTTCCCCTTAATGGGCATTGAATATATACTGGTTTCAAAAATGTTATATCATGCAACCTTCAGCAATAACCCCCCCCGTCCCCTTGGCCAACATACACGAGACGAACAGACAGCTAAGCCCCTACAAAAAGAACCCAGACATACCAGCCTCCCTATATCCCCCCCAAGCAAAACAATTGCATCACAATACCCCACGCTGCACTCCCTTACCCAAAAGCGTACATTTCAAAGGAAAGAACAGGTGAATCAATCCATATTGGGGCCCAGTAATAAGCATCACCAATACACCCCCACCATCCACCACCACCCTATATCCCCCCCAAGCAAAACAATTGCATCACAATACCCCACGCTGCACTCCCTTAACCAAAAGCGTACATTTCGAATGAACGAACAGATGAATCAATCCATGTTGGGGGCCAGTAATAAGCATCACCAACACACCCCCACCATCACCCCCACCATCCACCACCACCCACCATCAGCACTGAACCACCCACCACGCCTCAACCGGTTGTCCACACAAGCAAGGCGGATCAAGATCTCACTACCTCCCTCCATCCATACAGATGGATGGATGAGAGACAGAAAGGCCAGGCTGCGTAATCGCGGGGGCTGTCCTAGTGAGACATCTATATTATGAGACACCTACAATGGACGACCCCACATTGGACTGACATATGAGACACCTACAATGGACGACCCCACATTGGACTGACACATACGCACTCACTTCACTCACACATACTCGCTCACTCACCACTCTCCCTCTCACCACTCTCCCTCCCACCATCCACACTCACTCAAACCACCAAAACACAACAAATCCCATAAAAAAAAAGGCCAAACAGTAAGTTATTTTTTCTTTCCTCAATTCTCTTCTGTGGTAGTAGTGGGGGGGTATCATGGTGCTCCCTATCCCTATGTCCTTCCCGTATGTATTTACACCCCGTTACCCATTCCAATTCCAATCCCATGTTTCCTTCCATTCCATTCCATCCCATTCATCCCATAAGCTCCGTTTCTACCTCGGTCTGAGTTGACTTTATAGCATACATTCCCCTTTCCATCTGTCTCTCTCTCTCTCTCATCCAGCTCCATCCTGCTCAATGGCAGTCTGTCCGTTTGTTTCGTCGTAATATCTCGCTTTTAACCCTCGCGATGCCATAATAAGCCATTCCCTTCGTACTCACCACCCATACTCCATATATATCTACACATCACCCCTCTCAATCATCTCCATCTTCATCCGTCTGCATGCCGCCACCTAAGCATCCGGATTCGTCGCCCTCAAAATCGGCGGCCCCGTCCGCACCACCCGCCGCGAATAATCAAAATTATCCTGTATACTCCCCACGCTCTCCCTGCTCCCGCTCGCCCCGCCCTGCTGATACACCGGCGCGAACGGATCCAGCCGCGGATCAACAGGCATCAGCCTGCTGCGCCGCGACCCCGCACTGACCGGCGTATCCGCCACGTCGCCCGAGCCCGCACCCGCCGCCTCCCAGCCCTCGACCACGCGCCGCCCGTCCGTGCCGAGCACGTACCGCGAGTTCTCGCTCATGGTGCGCTGAGGGGTGTAGCCCGTGTTCGGGGTCGGGGGCGCGGGGCCGATGTCGGATTCGGCGGCGAGGCGCTTGCGGCGGCGGAGGAAGAAGAAGACGAGGACGCCGACGAGGGCGAGGAAGGCGGCGATGCCAACGCCGAGGCCAGCGGCGCCGCCGGCGGTGAGGGATTTCTTGTTGTCGTCGTTGGAGGAGTCGGCGCCTGGGGGGGCGGTGGGCGTGATGGTCACGACGCGGACTTGGCCGGTGACGGTCTCGATGCTGGTGATGGGCGTGGGTGTCCAGGTGGGAGTGTTGTCGTCGTTGTCATCGGGGGGAGAGGTGGTCGTTGGGGTCTGGGGGATGTTAGAATCTATTGCGAGGTTGGGGGGTTGGATAGGGGG
>JPKA01000471.1:0-14774 GCA_000750875.1 Pseudogymnoascus sp. VKM F-4517 (FW-2822) | reverse complement strand
AACAACCCCAAACTAACGTCATAACCCTCCCAGCCCAATCCCGCGTCGGCCAAGTTGCCTCCCACCTCAAACCCACCGGCCGCGCCGCCCTCCTCTCGAAAAACCCTGATGACATCGTCATCACCGCCGCCCTGCGCACCCCTTTCACCAAGGGCGGCAAAGGCGGCTTCAAAGACACCGCCGCCGCTGACCTCCTCGTCGGCGCCCTCTCCGCCGTCATCTCCCGCTCCGGCATCGACCCCAAGCTCGTCCAGGATATCGCTGTTGGATCAGTCCTCCCCCCCGGTGGCGGAGCTACCGAGTTCCGCGCCGCCGCCCTCGCAGCCGGCTTCCCCGCCTCCACCGCCGTGCGCGCGCTGAACCGTCAGTGCTCCTCCGGCCTACAGGCCTGCGTCGACATCGCCAACGCCATTTCGGCGGGTATGATCGATGTCGGCGTCGGCGCGGGCGTGGAGAGCATGTCCCTCCAGTACGGCCCAGGCGCCGTGACCGAGTTCAGCGAGCTGCTTGATTCGCACCCCGAGGCGAAGAACTGCAAGGTCGGCATGGGCAACCTGTCCGAGGCGATGGCAAAGGACCGCGGGGTCAGCAGGGCGAAGCAGGATGCGTTCGCGGCGGCTTC
This sequence comes from Pseudogymnoascus sp. VKM F-4517 (FW-2822), assembly GCA_000750875.1. Lineage (NCBI taxonomy): Eukaryota > Fungi > Ascomycota > Leotiomycetes > Thelebolales > Thelebolaceae > Pseudogymnoascus > Pseudogymnoascus sp. VKM F-4517 (FW-2822). Next base: position 14,152 of record JPKA01000471.1, on the reverse strand, counting down.
GTATGCCAAGGCTGCGCATGCGCAGGATCAGGGGTGGTTTGATGAGGAGATCGTGCCGCTGAAGGTTAAGTTTGAGGATCTCAAGACGGATACGTGGAAGGAGATTACGGTCAGCAAGGATGATGGCATTAGACGCGGCGTTACGGCCGAGAGCTTGGGGAAGATCAAGCCTGCGTTTGCGAAGGATGGGTCGATTCACGGCGGGAACGCGAGTCAGATCTCTGATGGCGCGGCGGCGGTGCTGCTGATGAAGCGTTCCACGGCCGAGAAGCTGGGGCAGAAGATCCTGGGGAAGTATGTTACTGCGTCGGTTGTTGGCGTCGAGCCGCTGCTGATGGGCGTTGGGCCGTGGGCGTCGATCCCGTTGGCGCTGGAGAAGGCGGGGATCTCGAAGGATGAGGTGGATGTGTATGAGATCAATGAGGCGTTTGCGAGTCAGTGTGTTTGGTGTCTTGAGGCGCTGGGCCTGGATGAGAAGAAGGTGAACCCCGGTGGAGGCGCGATTGCGTTCGGTCACCCCTTGGGTTGCACTGGTGCGAGGCAGGTCGGGACATTGTTGGGTGGACTGAAGAGGGGTGGTGGAAAGGTTGGCGTTACGAGTATGTGTATCGGGACTGGAATGGGAATGGCTGCTGTCTGGGTTTCGGAGCAGTAGAGGGCGAGGGGTGTATGATGTATATATGAGCTTATAGATGGGGTGTTTGATTATGAAGATTCATTTGTATTATGATTTATGGTTTACTTGTGGTTTTGTGTGATGATGACAGTGTTCTTTTTGCCAGTAAGTATTACATACGACCATAGACTTATGAGAACTAGGCATCGCGTCAGCTCTGCCTACATACGGTGGATTAGTAGTTGAGTGGGTGACTACTAGTGAATACCCACTGTGTATGTTTTACACAAACTCTGCTAATTACAGGGAATATTGACACAAAATCACTTATATTAAACGACATGGTATTAAAATTATCTGCGAATATGAGCTTGAGAGCTTTGTGGAATACCGTGATGTGCTAAGAACGAATAATGGCAGATACTGCCCCCTGATGCGTCCTTTACCTAAGCTACATCGTAGCAAATTTACGGATATTTGAATCCTTTATTCACGGCGGCGGTATGTTTCCCAGAAGCTCCGTTAAGAAGCGGAACGAAGGGTTCGGTTCTCCTATAAGTGTTTCGAGGGATGAAAGCGTATCCTCAACCTCTTTTTCGAGCTGCTGGACAACCTGCCAGGTTTTATCGAGTGCTCCTGTCTTCCGGAGCAGATCAAGGATTTGCATCTTAACACTGCGTTCGAGCGGTACTCCATGTCTGTTCTGCCGAAAGATACCCAAGATAATAGCACGAGCCGTAGGGTCCGAGTTGCAGCAAATAACCACCGGGTAGGAAAGCTTTCCTTCATCTAAGTCTTCACAGAATCCCTTTTGATCTGTGTATTCTAAATTTTGAATGTTTTGGAAATCGTCTCGCACCTGGTACCATCGGCCGAGGACTTGAGTGAACCGATCGAAGTCCGCCAGAGGCCACGCATGCAATGATGACAGACTTTCCATCAAGCGGACGAGCATTTGGAACATGGCGCCCGTCTTACCATCGATCATTGCCATGTACTCGACAACCGATGGGCAGTATAAATTGAATTTCCAGTTCAAGTCCCAGCTCTGGCCAACGGATAGGCTCGTCAGTCCATCCAAAAATGCGCCCATTGTCTGGGGACTGTTAGTATGATGGATCCTTGTAGCTGCTTGGACAACCATATACGTGGCACTGTTTATGCATTGAGCTGGGCCAAAGATACAATGTGCTGCAGCGCTTCCTCGGCGTAACGTGGAGTCATCCTGGATATCGTCTAGGAGCAAGGACGCGTTATGGATGTCGTTAATGATCGCCTTGATCAAGCCCACCCGCTCCTCTGGTAGTTGGAACCAAATATTAAACGCGTCGACTAGTCTCCCTCGAATGTTTTTCGACCGTAGAGATTGTATGTAGCGCGGGGCGGCGAGGAGTGCCGAGCTGTCAAGATTGACCGCCTCGTGTATGACATCCTTCGATGGTTGGGTTTGGTTCGTGGAAACTAGAGCTACCGCACAGGGATTGTCGATCTGAACCTGTTTAACCCTAGGTTTTATGACCTTGGCTTCCATCGCTGCGTTCTCATCCTTCTCAGATGCTTTTGCAGGATTGTACCGAGGACAAACAGCACTCCATTGATGATTGCCGCCAACTAAAAGGGTGCACGCAGTGACGTACTTTCGCAGAGAAGTTGGGATATCGGGGTGGGATTTGTAGAAACTGTCCAGCATGGACACGTACATCTGCTCGTCCTGCATAATGTAGCACTTTAGTCGTGCCATTGCCTGCTCTTCCGACAGGTGGTACTCGACCATCAGGTACGTGATCCCATTGAAGGTTCGGTCCTTTTCACGCACGCGGTCGACTTTCCAGCCGAAATAATCGTTTGTTTGAATCGCGATCCGAGTTGCTATGTCGGTAAGGGGCTGGATCAGTTTATTCTCCTCCGCGGTCGGTGAAGCACCTATAGAGAATGCAGCAGTTGCCAACAACACCCTAAAAAGATTTGTGTTAGTGCAGGTTAAAGTCATCGTTAGAGCAGAAATTAAACGTACGGCATTGCAAAGTTATGGATGCGTCGTGTCAAATAATCCTCATACGAAGAAGCTTTGCCTCCTCCAGCGGCGGTGGTCTCCAATTCACCTAGCCAACCCGACTGACAACTGCGAAGGAGGATTCGTCCCTCCTTACCGTAACGGCCCACCATCTCAAGAAAAAATATAGCCACCCACTTCTCAATTGCGGTTTTCAGGGGTGAGTCTCCAGCAACAAACTTTACTCCCATTAATGCATTCCCCACGTCCTCCTTGAGTGCCGCGTAGGAGTCATCGTCTAAAATATCTGCCTGGCACAAACAGGTAAGTGTCTAATCATCTTTTCCTCGAAACGTTTCTGAACCATACCGTCGAGAATGGTACCCGTCTCCACAATCATGGCGGCTATCTCAAGCCTCTCCGGAATGCATTCGGGATAGATTAGACTAGCGAAGTGGCCAAATGGAGAATCAAGCCCTGCAATGGAGGACCCCATAGTGCTCTTGTTGAGCGTCTTCATTATTGTCGAGTCGGCGTAAAGACGCTGAACGGCGCCTCGCACACCATCATCTTGCAGACCGACTCGACAGGGAAGAATTGTGAAGCTATCGGTTGATTTGGGGTAGACTTCCTCTAGAGGCTTAGAATAGCGAAAGACTCCTTCTTCAGACGTCGTCGTCCGGGTTTCAAGAGATTTTCGTGAACGGATTCCAGGTAATTTGCGAATGGATCGCTTCTGACCTGTCGTCTGGGGTTTCATTTGATTAGGAGACGAATTATGCGACTTCTCTGCCATCATCATTCATCAGGAAAGATTGTCGAGTATATATCATGATTTATATGTACACAACGGTGTCAAGAAAATGCAGTTTTACGACCAGCTCAGCTCAGGGGAGATACGCAACGCCTCTTCTGCCACAAACGAAGCAAAGATCTCTGTATTTCTCATACATAAGTTCGTGGCGTGCGCTGAATGACATCCCACCCCGACGTGACTCTGCACCTTGTCATCTCTATGCTGACCCATTCGGGGTTGACTGAAGATCTCCAAAACATCACATGAGGTCAATAATACGGCTCCGGAGCTGCATGGAGATACCCTGATCAATAAACAATCATCGGAGAACGTCAAATTAGGATTTAGACCGGACCAATATTCGCGAAGTGGCCTAATTTGGCATTCAAACGGGACTGTACCATCGCCCAAGTCTTAAATAGGGCTTTCTCCGCAAAAGATCCCCGCTCTTTGTCTTATGTCGAGAGGTTAGCGTGAGTTCTGTGCCAGCAAGGGATCCCTTACCAAGGTAGCAGGTGTATGCAGGTACCCTAATGCTTACTTCATGGAATATGTCCTTAAAACAGGGATATATTGTTGAAAGTTTGTGTGGAGTTTGGGATTCATACGTAAATTGATTGGCGATCGCATGTGGTAGGTGTGTGTGGTTCATGTCTCACTTCAGCTGCAATTACCGTACCTTGGTGACACCGTTTGTTTGACAAAGGGGTCCGGCATTGCTCCGAACCGTCGTGCGTGTGTTGTACAACAAATAAAAGTGTCACAGCTCCTATGACAGATTGAAGCTTAATTTTTTGAACCATTATATGCTTCACCCTTGAGTCAATGTCGTTGTTCTACAAACTAAACAATATCGATGAAGCCTAATACAACTGTGTGTTTGTCTGGGACCAAGCCCATCATATTTGGTTCAGACGCTTGCAATGAAGGATTCTATTGTAAATATGTAACTACCCCATTGATTTATTCGACATCTAATGGCTATTGGTTTAGGTCCAAATAATTCTGCCGAGAACCCTCCACAATACTGCGCACCGACTCCAAAGTGTCTCCTCCAGCGATTGCAGTCCGCCTACAATATCTGCGCGGAGAGTCAGGGGAGATATGAACCCATCGCCTGTCTGCCGGGATATTACTGCCCGCCTGGTGGAAAAGAACAAATCATATGCGATAAAGGATATTATTGCCCCTTAGGTTCCGTAAAGCCTTTCAAATGCTCTGCACTATCTGTCTGCCCGAAGGGAAGCTCAAAGGAGCTACATACAGTCGGGGTTCTGTGCTGCTGTTTACTAGATGCCTTGGTACTCTGTCTATGGCTCTGGCCTTTGCTACAAAAGCGGCTAAGCTCAAAGCGAGTAAAAGAAAAGAGGGATATTATTGAGACGCCGCCAGTACCTAGCCAGGATAAACATATCCATGGGTTAAGTTCAATCTTCTCGAATGAATCATCTGATATTACGGGTTTGGAGATGAAATTCAACATTAGCTATCACATCAAGCACTCAGGAAGACACATCCTTCGCGAAATATCAGGCACAGCGCAAAAATCTTCTTTGCTTGGTATAATGGGACCATCTGGATCCGGGAAATGTGAGTTCTTCATGGCGTGCTTAATGCCCGTGTTAAACTAATCTCGTAATAGCAACGCTTGTGAACATCCTATCTGGAAAACTTCGGGCAACATCTGGATCTATTTTTCTACAAGGTGTTGAGACGAGCGTATCTGAGTAAGCACACTAGATAGGTCTCCTTCGAGCAGAAACATTAGGCTAACAGGAAAACAAAAGCCTGAGCAAATTCAAGGACTTGATAGGATATGTGGCCCAGGATGATGTTGTTCATCCCCATCTCACCGTCCGGGAGAACATCCTTTTTTCAGCCCGTGTGCGGCTTGGTGGGGTATTAAAAGACACGGAGATCCAACAGAACGTGGACCAGTTAATCGAAGCCTTGGGACTCGTCGACGTGAGGGACACTCTTGTGGGCGACCATGAGCGAGGGGTGTATCCGGAGGTGAGCGCAAGCGGATTAGTATAGGGATTGAGTTGATTGCAGCTCCCCATGTGCTAATCTTGGATGAGCCCACATCAGGGCTTGATGCTAAAGCGGCTCTGTCAATCGTTATGCTCCTAAAGTCACTTTCCCAGTATGGAATCACAGTCATTTGCGTCTTACACCAGCCGAGGATTGAGATCTTCGATTGTCTAGATACTCTCCTGCTTCTAGCATCTGGGAAGCAAATCTACTTTGGAAAGAGATCAGAATCCAAGCAATACTTCAGAGACATGGGATACGATTTTGGTCCCCAATCTAATCCAGCGGACATGATGTTGGACATCGTGGGCGGTTCCTTGTACTCAATCCCCACAGGCGAGTTGGGATGTGAAACGACACTGATTGAATCTTCGAAAAAATCGTCGCAGGTCTCATGCGAGGCTAGCAACCTCACCCTGAAAGAACTAATAGCTCTACATCATTCTCACAAAACGCGGATGTCTCCCTGGTATCGTCAGTTGTATCTTTGCTTTTCCCGCGATATAAGGCAGCAAAGCAGGAACAGTGGTAGTTTCCTACTTGAGGTATTTGCTGGTGTATTAACAGGTCTCTTGCTAGGGCTTGCCCTGTATGAATTCCAAGGTCATTTATATCAAGGAATGTTCCTACCACCATTTGAGCTGCTCTCTAGCGCTGTCAACTATACCCTAGTTCCACAGCTCGGTGTTCTCTGCTGCCTTGCTATCAGTAAGCTTATTTTTGCTGTTAACAGAATATTGTTAAACACCCTATCTAACTTCCCTATAGGTTTTGCATCTGCTGCCCCTAGTGTTACTACCTTTTCTGCCGAGAGTAAGCCAGGCCTGCGATTACCTTTTTCTTGTACAAATGCTAACAAGTACAACTGTAGAGCTACTCTTTCGTCGTGAATCCCACTCGGGTCATTCCGAAAGTGCCTATTTTGCCGGCAAGGTTCTTACCAGTCTTCTTCGGACCTTTCTTTCCGCCTTACATTTCACCACGTGCTATATGATCCTAGCAAGTCCAGTTATATCATTCGGAAATTTTCTTCGTCTCAACTTTCTATACTATTATTGTATCTACGGCCTAGGGTCTATAGTGGCGGCTTTGACAAAACGTGAGAATGGCCCATTGGCCTGTTTACTTCTCGCCATCGTGATAGGGATCTTTGGCGGTTACGCCCCCCGCCTTGCAAAGGTGAAAGAATGGCGCCTTGCATGGTTCTGGTATATCTGTCCAGGAGTGAGTTTTGGCAATCTACACTCTTCTTAGCGATACACGCTAATGAAACCTGTTTAGACGTGGTTTAATGAAGCCTTCTTCACTGCGCATATCTGGCAATTCTCATATTTGTATGACAGAGAAGCAGCGGACCTCTATACTGGTTACACGACCGGTCGAACAGGTTTCGACGTAGGGTGAGTGATATCCGACCGAGTATAGTATTCACTTGATGACAACTAATCTACCAACAGGGTACTTTTGCTCATGGGCACAGTGTATCGAGTAGTTGGCTGTTCATTAATGGTTATTCAAGCACGGAAAAGTTGGTTACGATGGTTTAGGTAGGGTTGAAGCAGGTGAGCCGGTTATAAACGCTACGACAGTAAGCTTCTCTTCTCAATGGCGAGCAAGACCATAGCGTGGTCAGTGTAGTTTAGCATTAGGTTAGTTCTTCTCGGAGAGTCCTCACCAGAGTTATTCTCGTACCTTGAAAAGCAGGTACCTATTTCATTATCTACACAACTGTAACATCTATCTCTGCAACAAAATGTCGCGAACTAGTGCCAACAAAGCACTTGTATACACCAGGATCAACCCTCCACTTTCCTCCACAGTTAGCACCCCCCTTGCCTTCAACATCGAACCATGATACTGCCTCAAGTCCTAGCTCAATTTGTACAGTTGCCTTCTCGCACTTTGGGACTAGAACTTTGGAGAAGCCAGCCAGAGAACGGGGCGCGTAGTCTCTGCCTAGGTCTTTGATCGCGGGCGAAGACTCTATATATCTGGACCACTTCAGATCCGTCGCAGGAACCGGTGTTGGTAACAATGGCAGAGATCAAAGCCTTAGACTGGCCACACGAGCCGATCTTACCCTCGACATTGATGTCGGAGATCTTGAATGTCGTGTATGACAGGCCGAAACCGAACGGCCATAGGGGCTCGAGACCCTTGGCATCAAGCCAGCGGTAACCAACGAGAATCCTCTGGCAGCTCCACGAAACGTGCCAGGGTCTGTATGCGCGGCTACTGGAGTTTAGTGAAAAAAACGACATCGCGTCCATGCCAGCTACTCGCCGCGGCACGGTGACTGAAGCAATCGCAAGGATGACGATCCATAGCGGTAAGTCAGCGCCGCAATGAGGCTCAGGCGCCCTTTGAAATCGCCAATGCTGATTTTCTTATAGCCTACTATCACCTCGTGTACACTACCTTTCGCCCATTTATGATCGCCGGATCGGCTATCAAAAGCAAGGGAGGCTCGGCGGAAACTGAGCAGGTGTGGTTTAAAGAGGCCTGCAGTAAAGCTACCGAAGCAGCAATAAATTCCATAGTCTATATTGATGGTACATTGCGACACCTCGATGCGACTAAGGCAAGTCTTACCTACAAGGCGGCGTGCGGCGGCAGTCCTTGCCAGGTCCTGGATTAACACCTCCAGCATTTAAAACTGACCAAGTTGTCCTTTACCTTTTAGGTCCGACGTGGAGACTCCTTTGTAATCGAAGCAATCTGCTCTGTCCTACTACACGACTCACTCCTTCATCCTACCCAACACTCCAACAACGTGGTATACATATACATGGCCCTAAAATGTCTACGATCCATGAGCAACGACGAGCCTGTTACAAACGTAGCTTGTTCCATCCAGAGAATACTAAATGCCGTCGAGCATTCGATTCCGACCGAAAATAACTTGATCCTTCATTCGCCGTCTATAGAGGGTGGGAACTCTCTTCTCCAGCCAGACATACAAGTAATGCCTGTAAATACTACTGCGGACTCTGGTCTGAGCGACCCGACGCTACCCCGAGATAGGCAGACCCGCCTATCAACTGAGTTCGGATCTGGTTTCAACCAAGAATTTCGGCTCGAAGCATCTAATTGGATCTATCCTTTCCATCCTGTCGACTTTGATGTACTCACAACAGACCTGTTTAACTTTTTCCCGTCGGATATAATAACTTACCCACCTCCTAGCTAGGCTTAAAAATAGATAATCATGGTCGTAAACGGAGTGCGTCTGCAAGAAGGGTAGTAAGCGAAGTGCGTCTTCAAGTCCGTCGCAACGAAACCTGAAGACGTGTCGCGAACAGGGGCAGGACGGAGCCAAGGCGGAAAGTTTTTCCTCCGTACTCCGCCTCGGCCATGTACATAGTAGGAGCACAGACCTCCGGAGCAGGGTCAACGTTCAGTCTTTGTATTAGAGACGGAGGTTTCTACGTATTTTGCCACAACTTGATTGCTACTCCCCTGTTCACTAAGTACACTGATTAAGCACGAACAAAATCGTGGGGAAAGGTGATTAGCTAGACAATTAGGATTATATCGACACTAAGAGATTCTTCAATTGGTCTAGAATGTCTCGCTTGTTAGGTCAATTCCATTTGATTCGTGGAAAATATGGATCGTTTTGCGGAGAAACTTAGTTCAAAGCTTAAAGAGTGTTGTGAGATGTCTGGTGCATGTTTAAATCACAACACGAATAATTCACCACACGAATAGTTCCAGCTTATCTCGACTTCGAGATGATATTTCGATAACTTTTTGTTTTGGATGAAAATTGTAACTGATGGGATAGTAATATATCTGAGAGAATCCACCTCCACCTTGCTGCCGAACCTAATCAATGCACGATGCACCGCTCTTCTAGGATGTCCCCGAGCCACGCTTCTCGCGGTAACAGATAACAGATTAGACATCCGGTCTTACTCCCCGAATAAGGACCGGCCCCTCCTCATCGATAATTTGAGAGACAATTAGTGGGGAGATCGTGGGGAGAGGCGGTCGACTGCGGATGTGGTCGAGTTTGTATGAATGGCCCCGGCGGGCGCTTGCTAGGTTTCCAGCTTGGCGGGGAAGCGGGGTTTCTTGGCGGGCGTGTGGTTGTCAGTATTTAGATTTCTCCGAACTCTCAGTGGCGCGGTGCAAGATAGGGAGAGGGTGCTTCTTCCTGGGGAAATTTCGCGCACAACCATATCTGGATCTCATTAATATATGAGATCCCCCGTCCCCCACAATCCAGACATTCCTCTTCACTCTCTCTAGCAACCATTCCTTCCTCGAGTGAAGAGTCGACAACGGACAACCATACCGTAATCTTACTCAGGATACACGCGACGCGACACCTTGAGAATTTGGACTTCAAAGCAACAGGACCGCAATCATGGGAATCCTCGACAGGATCGTCAAGAATGACTCTATGAAGAGGTTGGTCGACATAAGCACATGAATCGGATCTTCGTACTGACTCCAGTCTTCCACAGTGACCCTAAGGAGATCTACGGATGGAGAGTTTGGGTTCTGGCCGTCTCGGCCTGTTTCGGCGGTATGTTGTTTGGTTGGGATATTGGAGCCATCGGTGGAATCATGGTACGTTTGGCATCACTCCCTTGACTTGCTCATGGCCCGAAACTGCTACGACCTGTTGTAGAGGATTATCACAGACTGTTGAAAGAATGGAACTGACCTGTAAACCAAGGTCATGCCGCAATTCAAGAAGACCTTTGGCATGCCAGAAGACAAGATTAAGACAGCCGACATTGTCAGCAACGTCGTCTCAACCCTTCAAGCTGGATGTTTCGCTGGTTCTTTGATTGCGTTTTACATCGCTGACAAGTGGGGACGAAGAGTAAGATCCGCCCATATCTTCGCTACTTCGTCGTTGATACCTATGTCTAGCCTTCTCTTCTCGGTGCTGCCGTGATGGCCATCTTTGGAATTGTCATCCAGACCGCCTCCTCTGGTGAAATCGCTGCTCTCTATGTTGGAAGATTCTTCGCTGGTCTCGGTGTCGGAGCCGCTTCCATGCTGACACCCCTCTACGTCTCCGAGAATGCTCCTCGGTCCATCCGTGGTGGTTTGACTGGTATCTACCAACTCAATGTTACCATCGGTATCATGATGTCCTTCTGGGTCAACTACGGTTCCTTGCAGCACAGCAAGGGAGATGCCATCTGGCAGGTTCCTTTGGCCCTTCAAATGCTCCCAGCTGTCTTCATGCTCGTCGGTGTTTATCTCTGCAACGAGTCTCCTCGCTTCCTTGCCAAGCAGGACAATTGGGAGGATGCTACCCGTGTCTTGACAACAGTTCGCAACCTCCCAGCTGATCACCCTTACGTTCGCATGGAGTTGGAGGATATGCGAGAGCAACTTGAGAACGAGAGACGTATGGTCGGTGGTGCCTCCTTCATGGATCTCCAGCGCGAAATGTGGCTTATTCCAGGTAACCGCAAGCGTGCCCTCATCTCCATTGGACTCATGGTTTGCCAACAAATGACTGGAACCAACGCCATCAACTACTACGCTCCACAAATCTTCAAGAACTTGGGTATCACAGGTCCCAGCACTGGCCTGTTCGCTACCGGTATCTACGGTGTTATCAAGGTCGTTGCTTGTGCCATCTTCCTCATCTTTGTGGCCGATTCCCTCGGACGAAGATGGTCTCTGCTTTGGACGTCGATTGCCCAGGGTACCTGCATGTTCATCATCGGTATCTACGTTCTCACGAGCCCACCGAAGGAAGGCGCAGCTATTTCTCCTTTCGGATATGTCGCTCTTGTCTGTAAGTCATCACCTCGCTCGCCCCACCAGCGATTACCTACTAACAACTCTTCTCAGGCATCTTCCTCTTCGCCGCCATCTTCCAATTCGGCTGGGGCCCCGTCTGCTGGATTCTCGTCTCTGAGATCCCCACTGCACGTCTCCGCGCCATGAACGTCGCTATCGGCGCCGCCACCCAATGGCTCTTCAACTTCGTCGTCGCTCAAGCCGTCCCCCGCATGTTGGTCAGCGTCGGCAAGGGCGGGTACGGAACCTACTTCGTCTTCGGCTCGTTCTGCTTCTCCATGTTCATCTTCGTGTGGTTCCTCATCCCCGAGACCAAGGGTGTCTCGCTCGAGAAGATGGATGCTTTGTTCGGTGTTGTCGACGAGAACCCAAAGCTCGCTGATGAGGAGGCCCGCACATCCATCACCAAGGAGCCCATCCACGAGCCGACCGCCGATCACGTTGAGCGCAAGTAGAGGCTGAATGGGGATTCGTTGAGCTTTGGTGTGTGTATTCGAGGCTGTACATTCTGAGAATCTGCAGCTGAGGAGTCAATCGCACTGAACGTAGAAAGTTAATTAGGATAATTTATGTTGCTGTAGCTGTTCTAGATTGTCAAATTTCATAAAATTTGCTTCAGATATACTTACCGTTACTTTGCCTGTCTATATTGAGATCCAGTACTGTTCTGTTGCCACACGTTTAGAGCTGCCAGTACCACCCCGAGGGCTCTGCGAAAGTAATTTGACGAGGACAGAATGGCCTAAGCGCGAAGCTGGGCGATTTTTTTGCGGCTGATATCATCAAGAACTGCAGCATTCTTCGCGCTGATACAGATGGCACGTCTCCGTAACTCATCTGCCGATTCTGCCGTATCTCGTACAGTCGTATCTCGTAAAGTGCTGGACCCGTAGCGAATGTTGACGCCAAGCTTGCAGATCAGGGGCCGATGTTGGGGAACGCGGGGTTAAGGTTGGGGGTTGAGGGTAACTAGATCTAGTGAGAGCTCCAATATTGTAATGACTTCGATATGCTCTGCACATGCAAGGCGGCTGGATCAACTTTCCCTCTTCGTACCCATCCATCCATCCAGCTCCGTCCCCGAAAACGCATGGTAGTGGTTGAAATGATGGGATTTCAACCACTCTAGCCGTTACATTTTCTCCCCCGTCATCTCACCAAGCTCACCAAGCTCACTCATCACAACACATCACACAAAACAGCCACCGAAGAGAAGAATTTGTTTTTCCCATTTCCATTTACCTATCCCTAATTACTCCCTCCCTCCCATTTTCCCATCCATACTCCCATCCACACTCCCATCCCTCATCAACCTCATCACCCTCATTCCCCAGCCAAAAACCAAAAAAGAAATCAGTCGCAAAAACGTAAAAAACCGCAGAAAAAGCCTCGCAAAAAAGTAAACGACCCCCCTTTCTCTCCCCAATACATAGCGCGTGCAAAGGGGAAAAAAAAAAGAAAGATAGTCCCCCACCCAACCAAACTGTCAGGGAACCAAGTGTGTATCCCCGCCCACTTCGTAACCTCCCCGCGTCAAGACGATGAAAACCACCAACCAAACTGTCAGGGAACCAAGTGTGTATCCCCGCCCACTTCGTAACCTCCCCGCATCAGACGATGAAAACCTATCCACTCTCCCTATCCGTGGTGAAGATGTAGAGACACCCACCCATCCATCCATCCATCCACCCAGTTCCGTCCCCGAAATCGCACGGTATGTCTCCCTATCCGTGGTGAAGATGTAGAGACACCCACCCATCCATCCATCCATCCACCCATCCACCCATCCACCCAGTTCCGTCCCCGAAATCGCACGGTGGTGATATGAATTGCTCTCGTGGTAGCACAGCTTTTCTCAGAACCTTCAAGGCCCAAGCAAAAATTGGTAATTCCGCCGATCCTCCCTGGCGTCGGACCTCTCAATCGATAAAAGAGCAGTCGGAATCGGATCAACTCAGTCGGTTGGTTGGTTGGTTGTAGACGAGTTTTGTCCGGCTTTTTCCTCCATGATTCCTCCCGTCGCGGTGTGTCCGGCGTCCATGAAAGATGTCCGGATCATCTCGTCGTATTGATGATAGAGAGCGAGCTCGGCTCCGATCCCAAGTTCCCTGCAACTCCAGTATCTTTAACCCCCCCCGGCAACCAAGCCCTCTGCGCCCCATCCCTCCCCCCCAGCCCAGCTTCAAACGCAACAATCCTTCTTGTCTTCTCATCACGTCTTCAGGTTCCGTCCGGGTTGGGCTCGATCGATGGGATGGCAAGGCAAGGATGGGCGCAACGAGGGGCACTGCAGATGAATGGGGTAGGTAGCGTTGTCGGTATGTATGTATGTGGCAGTAGCAGTGGCAGGGCAACAAAAACGTCGAGGGGATTTCATTGCACAGCACAGCACAGCACGACGACGACGGCACGACACGGCAATCTCAGCAAGACTCTCCTCACCATCATCATCATCATCTCTCATCAGTCTCTCTCTTCTCTTTGTTCAAATTTCTGTCTCCCCCCCATTTAAAGAGGGGAAAACTAAAAAAACACCGTCCTCTCCACTCCCCCACTCCCCCACTCTCGTCGCTCGCCAGCCATGCCTTTCGATGCGCCTCGCGCCTCGCGCCGCCAGCTTGCCTTGCCCATACTTCGTGGTATTCCTTTTTCGTCGCAAGGGGGGTATTTCCAGTAGTAGATAAAAAAACGGGGAATAAAACAAATGCTTTCCGACCCGACCGACTATGCCCAAAATTCGAAAGGTATACCCCTTTTCGCGATGCAGCCCTCCACCCCCAATGAAAGAAACAGTAGGAAAAAATAAGAAAGGGGACAAAAAAAATAACTCCCCAGCTCCGTGCATGCTATGCTTATGCTTTCAATCGAGTTTCGCCTCCCAACATCAAGAGCACAACCACCCCCCCCTCCATCTACCGCTTAAACATATAAAGCCCAT
>JPKA01000470.1:0-50043 GCA_000750875.1 Pseudogymnoascus sp. VKM F-4517 (FW-2822) | reverse complement strand
TCCATCTCCCCCACCCCCACCCTCCGCCGCACCACCCTCCTCGGCACCCTCATCGCCCTCAACATCTCCCTCGCCCTCTACACAACCCTCATCCACCAACGCGGCGTCCTCGACGTCCTCTCCTTCCTGCGCTACGACTACGAATCCACCCACCTCACCGAGCGCGGCCTTTTCATCCCCTCCACCACCGCCGACGCCCCCTTCGCCGCCTTCCTCATGCCCTGCCACTCCACGCCCTGGCGCTCGCACCTCGTGCACCCGACTCTAAACGCGTGGGCGCTGACCTGCGAGCCGCCGCTCGATATCCCAGCGGGGACGGCGGAGCGGGACTCGTATCGCGATGAGGCGGATCGGTTCTTTGATGACCCGAAGGGGTTTTTGACGAGGGAGGTGGGGAGTAGGGAGAAGCCGTGGCCGCAGTATGTGGTGGGCTTTGAGGGGATTGAGGGGTGGTTGGTGGAGTGGCATGAGGAGACGGGGAGTGATTATGAGGTGGCGAGGAAGTGGGATGGGTTTAATAGCCATTGGCATGATGACGAGAGACGCCAGGGGCGGGTTGTGGTGTGGGAATTTAAGGAGAGGGTGAAGGCTTAGTGGTGCTGTTGAGTGTAGCATTTGTGAGAGAGCTGGAGTTTCTGAAGCTCTCGACGTGACGGGAATGGTTGTATTATATATTGTATTTCATATAGAAGGGATTGAATTGGCTTGATCCTACCTGCCCATGCAGAGTTCAACTTGGCCGGGTTGCGCATCGGGGAGCTGGAGGGGCAGGTTGCCGCGTATAGTCAGAAGAAGGCAGACACGGGAGCATCGCGGGAGAGCCTCTTTCTCTTTCTCACTACTTCTTCTCACTGCTACTTCTCACTACCTCTACTTTCTCACCGTCCTTCCTCTCTCTCACTACCTCCTCTCTTTCTCGTCACCTCCTCTCTTTCTCACCTCCTATCTCCACTCTTCTCACCGTACTAAACACCAAAGTACTAAACACTTTGGTATTCGACTACGTGTTTGTAGGGCCGACGAAAAGTAGCGAACCAAGGGCGTCTATGCTCGTTCTACCCGATTTCCACAGTCCGTGAAGAAATGGATCTTCAGTCCTCCTCTCTACTAGAACATGGGCTACTTTAGCGCAATTGACTGTGATAGTAATGATAAATTATTTACTAGAGGTTATCCTACAACCACGAGACGAGAGGGCAATATGGCCAACTACTTCTAATACGACACCTTAACTCCCCCGACCAATGTTTTCGCCTTCACAGCCGCCTTCAAAACTCTACACATCCCATCCGCAGCATATATCATCGGACCGCCCGTCCTTTGGAACAGCAGCGTTCCATCTTTAGCTATTATAAACGCCCCTCGCTTCACTTTCCCTTTCGCGTTTATACAACTTCATCTTCGGCTCGGGGTTTGAATGTCCAAACCATGATTCTGCCTTCAATCTCATCTAAAAGTCCCATCAGAGTCTTGGGAGTTCTATCTTGCAAACGAAGCTTGACTGAAAAGGCACCTGCAGTTTGGACTATGTCGCCAACCACAAGGGGCGACATCACTGTAGAAGACGAGCAGAGCCACAGCCTCGATACTTTTGCAGCTTTTTATCTCTCAATACCACTGTAGTTTACATTATTATTACCGCGGTCCATCTAGAGCTCCAGAGCTACAAGTTTGTCGAAACTGGCTTAGAAGATTGATATCTTTCAGGGGAAGTTGTCGCACCTGAGTTCGCGTCAAGACGCGTCGTCCGCCATTGGACGCCACCAGTCATCGTGGATGTCTTCAAATAATAACAGCGAATTTTAATCTGAACTCGCACGCCATTCATTCACCGGGAGTAAAATACCTGGTATCCTTCGCAGATTCGCACCGTACCAACTATATCCCAACTAAATCTAGCACCAATTGAACCCAAGCCACGCCCACAAGTAAACATGGCCCCAACGCGCCCCGCCACAAATGGCCCAACCCCCAAGTCGGCGCCAACGACTCAAAACAACGGTATCAAGAAGTCCTCGAAACCCAGCGAGCAGCAAATCTACGTTGTCTCACGCGAAACCAATGATCCCGAGGGCGTCCACGATAACCACGAGATTGTTGGCTCTTTTAAGACCCTCGCGGCCGCCAACGCCGCCGCGCGCGATGACTTGATTAAGGGGTGGGGACGCGAGTACTTCGAGACGTACGAGGCAAGTGAAGTGGATGGCATGGTGCATGTTATAGCTACTTGCCCCGATGGTGAGGAGATGGTTGTTCTTGTCGAGAAGTCGAGGGTGAAGGCGAACCCGCCGCCCAAGATTGTCCAGCAGTACACCTACACCGTGACGCGTGAAAGTATAGATCCACACTACCCTGGTGGCGACGTTGAGGTTCTAGGTACCTATGAGACGCCGAATGCTGCCAATGAGGTCGCGCGCAACAATTTGACTGAGGAGTGGGGAGATGACTACTTTGAAGACCTCGAGGTGGAGGAGGTGGATGGGATGGTGCGTGTTGATGCTATGTGCCCGGATGGAGAGCATATGGCTGTGCGCATCGAAAAGAACCCGGTGAAGAAGAGTGATATGGCTAAGGAGGCTGCGGCTCAGAAACCGGTCGATGAGACACCTCGACTGATTATGGTCTATCACGTTATCTATGAGATGATTGATTACCACAATGACCCAAATGGAGGCGCACGGGAAAAGTCCGTCAAGGGAACGTACGTGTCCCTCGAGAAGGCGAATGAGGCTGCACGGAAAGAATTGTTTTATGAGTGGGATAGGGATTTCTTTGAGGAGTATGACGAGGAGGTGGATCATGGGATGGTGACCATAGATGCGACATGTCCGGAGGGGGAGCAGATGAGTGTCTATGTGAAGAGGGGAACGCTGACCACTGATTATCCGGAGATGGTGGGGTTGGTCGAGAAGATAGAGGATGAAATGGAGGATGAGTCGGAAGAAGAGGAGTCTGAGGATGGGTCTGAAGAGGAGTAACTGTAAATAACTGGAGCTTGGAGCGGAGCGTTTGTTGGATGAACTTTCTTGTATGTTATTTTGCTTATACCCCTTTAATATTACTATAATATTCTTTCATCTCGCAAGCTATAGTGACGAAGGGCAACCTTCAATGGTGCTACTATAAAACCCAGCATGATATCACTGCACGTACCAGACCCTCGTCGACGAATACCTCTTCAAGACGGCGACAAAGCCGAGGGCGGCTTTGTCGCCGTCTTGGCTCTCATCCACAAATCATTGACACGAAGAACTCGATTGATGTGCCGCTTAATGGCTAATGACGCCTGCTCGCTCTGTCAGTTTACAAAGGCGGAGAACAGAGAGCTTCGTACTATCGAATCGTACAGTCTATGGCAAAGATGATACAGAAGCAATTATGACCAGTCTACGGTCGTAATTGTGCTAAAGGGGATGGATAGCGAGAAAGTGAAGCGGTCAAAGATAGGGGGGATGTGGCGAGAAAGGGGAGTGGTGACAAGAAGGGGGGTTACGTGGTCACAAAGGATGGGGGTAGTGAGAAAGGGCTGATATAGCTGCCTCGAGGAAGCCTTCGTGGATGACACTCCACACTCGGTCGAAGTCGTCTGCTTTATGGCGGGGATAGTCTAGTGCAGCCTTTCTCGGCTCAAAGTTTTCTAACCTTAGAGGGGCAGACCCCAGCTCGAATGCAGAAGCGACTATGTTCGGCGATTGCAATATTTACCTCGCTGATACGAATGCAGTTGCGAACTGGTCTTCAAGTAATATAGGCACTATCCAATATGCATGAACTCTAGAGGAATGACTCCCCAAAAGAATAAAGCACCGAAAGGCAGGCAACCACAGTAGTAATGATCTGTAAGCTCTTCTCTCACACTCATAGAATCTCAGCCAGCTGGCGACGACGCGGACATGGCAAACGCTTTCTCGAAGTATCAGCCCTGACTATGATGTGAACTAGCGGAAAACCTCACAGGGTGTCACGAGAAAAGCGGCATGGTGCGCCCCCTTGAGTGTGCCGGACTCGAGGCGGATCATTGCCTTTCATCAAGCAGTCGAGGAGGCATTACAGGCAGCGGATAGTCGGTATTAGTTGTGTCTCATCGCAAGACATAAAACAAACTTTCACCTGTGAAGAAGGCATATATTTCCAGGTGAGACACTCAGCTGGTTATTTCTATTTTTAATCTATAATACACTCCATACGTTCACGTAGGGCGCAAATAATATTTACAGGCGGATGTGAAGGTTTGCCTCGCCTACCGACGGCGACGAAATGCAGCCGTGACCCACCAGGATATAATCCTGTTCATCTCCCTCAAAGAACTCGCATCATCACCACCACCACCAACACTCCTCTCATAATCCCTAATTTATATCATTCAAATAAAGACAATGTCGAATCGTACAAAAATCCGCGTCACGTACGACAGCCTAGAATCGTATTCCTCAAATGGCGGCAATGTGTCCGAGTACGTCATATCACATTACTGTTCAATGCGACCTTACTGTGCATACTAACATACTATTTTCAAATTATTAGTATCATTGAGAAAGATACCGGTCGTCCCGTCGCCCAGACAAGGAGTCTGCCCCCTTTTATTCTTCCAGTGTAGGTCTGACTTGGAGTAACGTTAGGTCAAGATACTAATTACTATATCTTCATAGCGAGTTGACTGAGTCTGCTATTACCCAGTTAAAGGCTATCTCAGGGATCAAGGTGGAGGATGTTCCCAATGAATAAAACCAATAGGGCTGGTTGCTTGGTTGGCAATGAATTATTATATAATGTGCCAGTTAATTGAGACTTCAAATGGTGTTATTTGGCATCTGCCTTGGTTCCTGATGGCGAGCCAACTCAGGACACATCTCATGGATATTCCCACACTGTATGGACTCTTCAATGCTCCGAAAGGTTAAACTGCACCTAGCCGACCTCGATGCGAGCAACGTAGTTAAATATATCCGCGGTCCCCTCATGACTAGAACCAAAAAAAGCAGGAGCGGACACTAACAGGGTTCCCCACGGGGAAGATGCCACAGGAGGAGTACGCCACCATGCACCGGATAGATGGAGAACTTGCCTCCCCGTCCCGCGTTCAGACCATGGATTGCGACGCTGACCAGCTTGGTTGGTGATTTACTGTAGCTTACCATACCTCCGAAACAGAAAACAAACGATCCAACACTGGGGCAAGGGATTTATTTAGGTTGTAAAATGCGGGGTAAGATGACATCGTGCGTTAGTAGTATGCGTATGAGAATATTAGCCCCTGAGACACGGCACAGTGAAATTTTCGGGGGCTCATGGCTGCTGGACCGTCGTCTGTGCCTCTGTAGTTAAGACAACGAGATCCAAGAGCGATTCTGGAATAGCCCGAGTCTCCAGAACAGCGCATAGGAAATCGAATCTGGGAGTCTATTGGCCGCTAGATCAACAGACCATCCAACACTGGGACAAGGGATTTATTTAGGTTGTAAGATGCGGGGTAAGATGACATCGTGCGTTAATCATAGTGGTATGCGTAAGAGAATATTAGCCCCTGAGACACGGCACAGTGAAATTTTCGGGGGGTCATGGCTGCTGGACCATCGTCGGTGCCTCTGTAGTTAACACAACGGGTGCCTCTGTAGTTAAGACAACGACGTTTGGATTTTGCACTATGAGAAAAAAACGTGATATCCGTGATTTGTGAGTAAGAACTCGGAATAAATCGTCGTATCTCGTAATTCTTATCCCAATCTGTCGGATCTGTCCGTATCTCCCGTATCTTGCAAGGGCATGGTATTTCTTATCTTTGTGTTGATAGAGGTCTACCTTGGGGGGGGGTCACGGAGGGATACTCGGGGAAATGTTGCTCTATCGATCTCGGTTTCGGACACGCCTATCTACCTATCAGCAATCTTCTCGAATCCTTGCAGCCGTATCTCTGGTGTGGAGGCAAGATGTGGAGGCAGGTGGGTGGGCCATATGTGGGCTTTCTTGGCACCGCGAATCTCTCTTGCGACTATCACTCACCCTGCAGGAATCTCGACATGTTGTAAATCATTTCAATCATTCAATGAAACTGATGGTATTTTGCACTTCAAAATATACTATCATAAATACAAGATGTGGAGGCAGGTGGGTGGGCCATATGTGGGCTTTCTTGGCACCGCGAATCTCCATCACTCACCCTGCAGGAATCTCGACATGTTGTAAATCATTTCAATCATTCAATGAACCTGATGGTATTTTGCACTTCAAAATATACTATCATAAATAAATAAATTATTCGCCTGCTATATGTATAATCAAAATAATCATAAATCGTTCCACACTACACAATCTCCTCTGACGTCCCGCGCCGCCTCTCATCCTCATACATCTTAGCCCCTGCCTTCTCATCCCCATCGCTATCGCTCGAGTCAGCCAGATGCGGGTTATCAATCAAATCCCCGACCTCCAACCACGTATCGCTGACTGCAGGTATGGGACTGATTCGGCACAGCCCGTAGTACACTATCCCCGCCACGATGAACCCGCAGAAGTAGTTCAGATTGTACAAGTACTGTGCCCCGAGCGGCGCGGAAGGCCCTCCCGTCGGCTCACGGACGGCGCCAACGAAGCCGACGATGTTGATGAGAATACCTGCAATATATGCCGCGTAAGCGCGCCAGTTGAAGCCGTAGGTGAAATAGTATGGTGCTGTCTTCTTAGCCGTGTATAGGTCCCGGATCTGTAGGTAGCCTTTGCGCACGACATAATAGTCGCAGAGCATGACGCCGGCGATGGAGGAGAGGAAGACGGAGTAGGCGGAGAGGTAGGTGGTGAAGTTGTTGCTCGAGGAGAGGAGGTTCCATGGGCACATGGCGAAGCCGACAGCTGCACAGATGTACCCACCACGACGGATGGTAAGGTAGCGCGGGAGGAGCGCTGTTAGGTCGGTTCCGGCGGATATGGAGTTAGCGGCGATGTTTGTGCCGAGCTGGGCAAGGGTGAAGGAGGCGGCGATGAAGAAGACGCCGGCGCGGTTGCCGGAGCCGCCTTCCTTTAGGAAGCTGTCAAGCAGGTCGAGAGGGTTCCATATGGCTTCGCCGCCAAAGATTACCACCGAGCATGAAGACACGATGATGCCGATAAATGAGGTTACGCCGAATCCGATAGGAATAGTGAATAGCTGCGACCAGAAGGCATCCTTGGGCTTGATTGCAAAACGAGAGAAGTCGGGCACATTAATAATCAACGCGCTGAAGTTCGCAATGGAGGACATGATGCCTTTAATGATGGCCCAGGCAAGTTCACTGCCGTGGATGGTATTCGGTGCTTTGACAACTGGTCCTAACCCCTTTGCTCTGACAATACCCCAAATGAAAAAGGCAATTCCTGCGACTGGAACAACGAAGGACTTGACAGTAAACAAGTGCCTGATTTTGTGAACGTGTGGGTATAAGGCTGGAAGCGAGCATAAGGAGAAGAGAAAGAAGGAGAGGAAATCTTTGGTGGTAGTCCCGGAGCTGGCTGGCATCGAATTCGGGAGATGCTCGTATTGGGGCCAAATAGATGTAATCATAAGAGTAACACATTGGCCGCCTGTAGTTGTGTTAGTTTGTCAAGACAAACATATAAATCCTGGAATTTATCATACCAATCCATGCTTGAACACCATACCAAATACAGGCCATTGCAGACCTGTTAAAAACAGGCCAAAGCCCACCCCAGATCCCGAAAGAGGCGCGACTGGCGACTGGAAATCCGATGTGATAGGTAGCACCAATGCGTCCCGTTGCAACAACGAAGGCACCTGCGATCGAGTAGCCGACCCAGACACAGATCCATGCCTGCCACCATGATAGGCCGGCAACGACACTAGAGGAGGCGATCATCCAAGTGTTGATGTTGAACGAGTCGGCGATCCAGAAGCCGATAAAATTCCAGGGGCCCCATTGCCTTCGGGCAGGTTCAACTGGAGAGGTTCGTCACGTTGCACTTCTAAGAGGGAGCGTACAAGGCTCTTACCAGGCTTCAGATCCTCATTCGCGAGCATCGTCTGCGTTCTACTCAATCCCTCCTCTGTCTCGACTGAAAGAAGGTTTAAAACGGCTCTGCCTGATGGCAGTCGCATTTTCGGTGCCATATTGATTGTCGAGCTCGTCTCAATTGTCTACTGTGATTGCACCAGATCGGATTGAGGGCTCGAAGGTGATGGCGGCGAGGTAGGTTATAAGTAAAGAATTCTCGCCACTTAAGACTAGTACGCAATGTGATGAAGCTTGATCCGATGCTTGATAATGCACGATAACGAGGGAAGTTCACGGATTCAAGCCTTGGGTGGGTGGATGGACGGGTGGATAGGTGGATAGGATAGGCAATGGAGCATTCTTTGATGGGGCCCCGAGCATTGGTATATATATATATACACGATACCATTCACCCAAGCTGAGCAGGCCGCCCCACGTCGCCGAGGTACTAGAATGATAGAAACGGGACATCTAGCCAGTCGAGCGTTGGTACACAGTCGTGAAAGGCCACATTCCTCACGTCCCTGGCCGGCATCCCTGGGATTTCCAAAGTAGTAAGCCACGAGAGTGTCGGTATAATCCTCTTGCGGGATCCTTTTTGCGGGGTGGCACCCATAGTGATGTCAATGGCCAAAACTTAGAACCGTGCAGCCAGCGCCGGCCACCGCATGTGAGCAAAACTGGGATATTCCTCCAACCGGCGCTCGTGTTTATATGCGATTTTCTGCCGTTGAGTAGACACAATTCTCCAAATACTGGGCCAACACTGGGACAACACTGGACCAAAACTGGAACGGCTGGTATACGTACCGTATGTGGGGAAGTTGCCAGACCAGTGCCGTCGTCGCCCATGTCCATGACTAGCGCCAGTGTGGACGTCTAATTCGTTTAATTGGGGTTAGTGAGGTTAAAGCGCCCTAGTGTCGCGCAAGCGCCTCCCAGGGTCGTGCCTGCCTACCGGAACCAGATAAGATAAGCATGATAACATGTGCTCCGAGGGGTGGGTTACTCGATCTCATCGAGTCACACACGGGAAACCCGCCGGTATGGATCAGATAGCTGCGGCTCTGCCAGATAGGGTCGAATAGAGTAAAATGGATAAACCCGCCGGTATGGATCAGATAGCTGCGGCTCTGCCAGATAGGGTCGAATAGAGTAAAATGGATTGCAGGAAGAGCATGTGAGCGTGGGGCGGCCCTTTGCCGGCTGGCTGAGACATTTTGCTGGGGAATGCGCGCTAGTGTCCGGGGTCGGAGAGCAACCGGCTCGTTTGTTGGTAGTTTGTGCGCGTTGTTCGGCGTCAGAGAAGGCGGTTTGCTGCCATTCCGCGTTAGATTCATGGTTGTCATCGCATGCCATTGCTCAGAATCAGACATTCTGCCATCGGATCCCTTCCATTGTTCATTGTCAGGCTCTTTGCCGCCAGTTGTCCATCATTGTTCGGTGCCAGACCCTTTGCTGTCGTTGAATGCCATTGTTGGGTTCGGCCCTAAGCCTGTTCCTGCCAGTTGCGAACCTTTGTTCAGTCAGACACTCTGCCAGCGGATCCACGCCATTGTCATCCTCAGGCCTTTTCCCGCCAGTTGTCCATCTTTGCTCAGCGCTGAATCCTTTGCTGTCGTTGAATGCCATTGTTCCGCGGCAAACACTTTCTTGCCAGTTTCAGACCATTGTTGGGCGTCAGATCGGGGGTTTTTTATCATTGCAGCCCATTGTTCAACTTCTGACCCCTTGCCGCCAGTTGTCTGTCATTGTTCAGCGCCATATCCTTTGCTGTCGTTAAATGCCATCGTTCGGCGTGAAACGGGCAGGAAAGGGCTTGACCCATTGTCCGGAGTCAAGCCCTTTCCTGACCGTTTCACTCCATTTTCCATTGTCAGGCCTTTTTCCTTTCCACCAGTCATCCACCGTTGTTCGTTGCCAGGCCGTTTTCCTTTCCCGCCAGTTGTCTATATTGTTCACTGCCAGATCCTTTGCCGCCGCATGTGCACGAAGCCTCGCCACACTTCTTTGTCAGCATTCTGCAGCGAACAACAAAGCTGTTGGAGCTGAGACGAAGAGTCCAAAGATGCCATAAAGAAAATTCATGCCGAGTGCCAGTATAATGCCTTTCTGCATCGCCGGCAAACTTCCAGTAAAAGCAATGAGTTCTCTGGTGCCCGCCGCAGCTCTTTTGTTGACCAGACTAGACTGTAGATTTGGAGTAAAGCAACATTTCGGCCAGTCTAGAAGCTGTGCAGAACGACCGCAGCGATATTGAAATAAAGCGCCAGCACAAGCATATAAATAGGTGTCTTTGTCCATTACTAGTATAGTTCGTGCGAGCTTGGTTCCTTGTCTGTAAGCAAAGCCAAAAAAATGTACGGGACGGACCGCTGGGGATTGAAGGAAGATAGAAGGACAAGCATATGGATGAATGTCTTTATCCATCTCGTGTTGTTCGTCTAGGAAAGGTTTTGTATGTGAATCTCATCTGAACAACATCGTTGTTTGTTCATGAGAAATCCATCCTTCACTTCAAAACACTGCAGCCATGAGGGTTCTGTGGATAAAGGGCCAATGAGTATATGAATCCAATCGACTCCTTTCATTATCCTCTCCTTTCCTCCTACCAAAACTCCATTTCGCTATCACCGCGGTATTCCATTGCTTCTCGCGTCGTCATCGCAGAGGTAGGTCGGTATCTGTGATACTCCTTGAAATCACTGAATCATACAAATTAGTCCTGACTCTCTTATTCATTTCATTTGAGTTCATATCAACGCTCCGTTGCTCTATGAGCAAAGCCTCCGACGATGTGCAACCTCGATGACGCGTATTACACTGTGTGCGCACATTTCGGGCCACGGATTGTTATCACCCATTGCGCACGGGGTTTGACTCACAGTGGTTGCTCCAGGACTGGGTGCTGGGACAGCGATGTCACTGGCATCTCACGAATCACCTCACTCTGTCCGGGCTGCAAAATCAGGACACGGAGAGAAACTGGCCACTCCAGGCGACTTCTTCTGGAGAGCGGGACCTCAGAGAGTCAGACCAACAGCGCCAACATTGGAGTAAGAAGCGAGGCAAGCAAAGGGCCCGGCAAAGACAGAGGGATCTGGTTGAGGAGTCTTAGCAGGATTTGGAATCGGGCAGAAGACGGGTGAGTTGATCGGTGAGCGGCGCTTGAAGAAAAGCAAATAGCTAACGCAAATTCAGCTGGGTCCGATGGCTCACAATGCATTTTGCGAGATGAAGAAGCAGGTGTCGTTCTTTGGCGTTTGGAGAGTCGGTCGGCACTGGGCTTCGGATGCTCGTGGATATCGGAAACGCAGCTCGTTGAGCGACGCTACTTTGGACTTGGTGGGTTGTTTGAACCAGAAGGATTATGAGATATGATATCGAATACCGAGTGCTATGCACATAGCAATGAATGGAGTTGCCAATTGTCTTGTTGCCCCTCGAATTGTAAACTGTAGACCATGGTGTAATATATGTGTGATTATCCGTCTTGCCTGGTGATAAAACCTTTGCTATTGTAGCAAACACTTTGCATAGCCCAAACACGCTTGTGTCTTACAAGTAGTACGAACAAAACATTAATATAATATAGAACCCCCCAAAAAGCAAAAAGGGGACAAAAGAACAACTGTACACATTGCTGCGTACAGAGAAGAACCCTCCTCACTGAGGCCGCTTCCTTCTTTTCGGGATTTACAAGGGGCCACCCGATTTGAGGCTCGAACCCGAAGGCTCGAGTTCAGAATCGGAGAGCACTTATCTTGATGGAAAAGAACACTCCCATACTCTGGGCTGGCGTTTTGGCACTTATATACCATCGAGACCCTACGAAGTGGTATCCCAGTGAGAACCCCAAAAACCACATGGGGAACATGGGAAAGAGCTGGACACTTCGACGCACGACATAAAGAAATAACTTAGCCTTTGCCCACATCTTTACTTGACAGTTCAATACAAAGAATCCTATATAAAATAATAATAAAACTTAGTTCCTAGTAGCGTAAGGCGACGGACATCAACCGCCGTCGTCAGAGGTTAATATCACATCACGGCTCCGGAGTATCCTATATCCGCCAGGGTCAATTCCGACATCAGACCCATAACCCTGCAAGCCCGATAAAGCGATAATCTTGTTATCTCCGTCGTACATTCTGGGCAATGCTTGTTTAACACACTCTTATTGGGACTAGATGGACAGGTGTCTTCGTCATATACAGGCGAGCTACAGATTGAAGCCGCCACAGGCCCTATACGCTCAGTGCCACGACCTTGGCTCCAACGGTAGCCCCACGCGCCCGGGACGGCGATAGCGAGGTGTTTTGGGAAGTTGGCGGCCGGCACGTTGTGCCTCAATACCCTTCAATATGCCTATTCGATGGCGCTCCCAGAGCGCAGTTATAGGTGTTATCCTCATCTTCATATTCTTCTTTGTGCTACAGAAAGAGGGATTGGGGGGGGTCTCGATAAATCCCGGCCACGGGAACCCTGGAGGAACACCTGCCGAGGACCAATTCGATGAGAAGACAGAACAGAAATTCATGGAGGAGCTTGATCTATTTTATGGCGAGGTTCAGAAGTAAGCATTTATATATGTGGACTCAATCCTGTGCGCGAAACTAATTACGTCGACACCAGGTCCAGAGTCCAAGGAGCGATCTATACCCCGACCCTGAAGAACCTCGAAACGAACGGTACGATTATGGACCAAATAAGATACCCCAATGCATTACGACCGCCGGCGATCGAGGCGCCATATAGTCCTGTACCACCGAAATTATACTCCCCCCAGTATGAGATCCAAGACAAGGATCAATGGGCAGTCAGCCACCCCGCAAAATTTACACACTGCGGAAGCCCCTGGAGCAATTTTGGTATATCAGATGATATCCAGACCTTTGCAGGCAACCCCAAGGGATTCCCTTCCCCTGCATTTGGAGACCGCGATGCCCTGGACTGGGAGAAATATATGTGTTTTGACAGGCAGGGACGATTCGGTCGATACGGCTACATAGAGGGCAAAGGGGAATCAGAGATTAAACCAGCGATTCAGTGGGAATCTGTCAACTGGGGCGCGCTTCAGGATCATTGCCTTTACAAGAATGTTGAGCGATTCCCAATGGCCCACACTGAACCTGGACAGAACCTTAAAGGACTGGGGTGGATGTCGCCGATGGACCGCTCACATATGAAGCGAGACATCGAGCGGAGGCAAGATCCGTCAAAAGGGGAGATTCCACGACCGGACCCCAATAGGGTGCCTCCACCGCCAGTGGCAGACAGGACCGCCATTCTCATCCGAGCCCGTTTCGACACTGTTTACAGGGAGAACGATGTGCTCAATATCCGCGCATTGATCAACGAGCTCTCATTCAAGACGGGAGGCGAGTACCAGGTTTACCTTTTAGTCGAAGTCGAAGACTGCGACGACGCGACATGGACAGACAAAAGCCTTTACGACGCCGTAGTCGCCAAATCCGTCCCTCCCGAGTTCAGCGAAATGGCGCACATCTACACTGAGCGCCTTCTTCGCTCCTGGTACCCTTCTATGCCCTCGCAGGCCGATGTCGGTGGCCCTGTCCTCGAGAAACTCCAATGGCTGCCTATCCAGCGCTTTGCGCATCTCAACCCTTCCTACGCCTACTTTTGGAACTGGGACCTCGACGTGCGCTACACAGGGCACTACTACGACCTCGCGAAGTCCCTACCGCGCTTCGCAAAGCGCCAGCCCCGCAAGTGTCTCTGGGAGCGTAACGAGCGCCTCGCGACACCTTCCCTCGACGGACCCTACGAGACCGTCTTCCGCGACAAAGTCGAGAAAGAATCGGACCCTGAAAACATCATCTGGGACGTCCCCGTCATACCGGAGTTTACGCAGCAAGGCCCCAGACGACCTCCTGCGGAGGAAGCGAAGAACGAGCACTTCATGTGGGGACTGGGCGAGAAGGCGGATCTAATCACGCTATTCCCCATCTTCAACCCGGTGGGTACGACGTGGAGTGGCCGCAACGATGTCTGGGGATATAAGCATGGCAAGAACCTGGCGCGGCGTGCGACGTCAGGGACGTTCGGGATTGCGTCGAAGAGACTCCTGGACCTTATGCAGAAGGAATCTCTTGAAGGGCGCTTCCTAAATGCTGAGATGGCGGCCCCCACGGTGGCGTTACTACATGGTCTGAAAGCCGTATATGCACCTCAGCCGATCTGGTTTGAGCATGAGTGGATTGGTGAAGGCTTGCGGAAGTATTTCAACTCGGGGCCGAGGAAGGAGGTAGGGAGTAGCCAGAAGAGCTTATACGGTGGTGGGAAGCGAGGCATGCTCTGGGAGGGAAGCACTTTTGATACCAACTCGAAAGCAGCTGCCAAGATGTGGGATAAGTGGATGGGGGTGGGGGAGGGTGCGGCTGAGGTATGTTATTTTTTACTTTTAGTGGAGCAATTGCTAACTGGCGTGATTGTAGTCCGAAAAACAAAACGGCCGCATGTGCCTTCCGCCCATGCTACTGTTTCCCGTCCAGGACAAGTCACCCATCGTGTGGAAATATACGCCACAGGCGGCCGGCACTGAAACCGAGAAGATTTTATCACGCCCAAACTACTAACTAGGTGCACGTTCGCGTGTAGAATTAGTTGTCCAGTTTTGACAGCGTCCGGTGTGTATTGTATATATGTGATTTCTTTGGATAACGGCGTTCGGGGGGGGGGGTTGGATCTTCCATGCAGAGGGAGGGGTCTGCATGTTGAATAAACTTATGCGTACATGGCAGTTATGGATCCTAGGTCTTGGAAATAGTCACGATCTTGGGGTATAGTGGAACATGTTACAGAGTAACAATGAGAAATTATGAATGACACCTTTTTCAGTTTATAGAACAGTTCTCCTGTGACATCATTAGGTTGACAGTACACCCACCGGTTGACAGTACACCGGTACAACCGAATCTCCATACACTTTTCACTTGCTGTTCGGCTCGACGGTGAGGGGTATTGTGGGGAAAGACACTAAGTCCCCGCACTCCGCACCCCACACCCCGCATAGATGTCAAAGGTGGGAAGAGCGTGGGGGTAATGGTAGCACAGTCGTACAGTATATAGAGCTAGATATGGCCTTCTTCAATATCGTCAATTACTTCTCGGAGTATCTACTTGTCAACAGTATCCTCTCTATAATTCAATAAGACGCCAATGGCACCAATGGATGCAGCAAACGTTACCGAGGGGGTGCCACCTGTCGGAGACACCAAGCCAAGTTCGAACCATATGGAAAATACGGAAGCCGGTATCAAGTTAAATCAATTTGACGGAGAGCGAGTGATTGTCACAGAGCAAGATGTGAGCCTATCTCCCTAGTGTCTCCATGAAGTAGAAGCAATTTCACCTACTAACGGTTGCCAACAGAACAGGATCATCCTTCGTAAAACAGACAAGACGATCCTGACAATTCTCGTCTGGGTCTACTTCCTTCAGGTTAACATCTCACTCTTTTCTCTCACACTCTTATAGCCACCTAACTTAGCCTAGATCCTTGACAAATCAGTCCTCGGATATGCCTCCCTCTTCGGTCTCCAGGAAGACACTGGGTTGAAAGGCACAGAGTACTCCATGGTCGGCTCCATATCTCCAATCGCACAATTAGTATGGCTACCCTTTACCTCTGCCGTAATCGTCAAGGTGCCCCATCGCATTCTAATGCCTATCCTCATTTTTGGTTGGGGTCTGGCCCAGACCTGTATGGCCGCGTCTCACAACTACGCTGGACTCGTCACCACCCGCTTCTTCCTCGGCCTATTCGAAGCTGCGTGCTTGCCGCTTTTTGGCGTCATAACCGGCCAGTGGTATCGTCGTGCTGAACAGCCGGTTCGCATTGCGGCCTGGTATGGAACCAACGGTATCGCAACTATTATTGCAGCTGGGCTTTCATACGGTCTAGCCCAAATCCCCAGCAGCACCCTTAAGTCATGGCAGATGTAAGCTATATACACCTCTCCCACGGTTCCTGCAATCCATGAACGCACAGTTGCTAACTTGACACTAGTATTTTCCTTTTCGTCGGTCTTATCACCGTCGTCACCGCCCCCTTCGTGTACTGGAAGCTTGAGAACGACGTCGAAAACGCACGCTTCCTCACCGACCACCAACGAGCCCAAGCCATCGAGCGTCTCCGCGCAAACAACACCGGTATTGGCTCCCGGGAATTCAAATGGAGCCAGGTTCTCGAGTGCTTCCTCGACCCCAAGACATACCTCTGGTTTATCCTCTCCGTCCTCCTCAACGTCGGAGCAGCCGTAACCAACGTCTTCGGCCCACTTATCCTCAGCGGACTCGGCATGGACAAATCAATTACATCTCTCCTCAACATGCCCTTCGGCGCTGTGCAGTTCCTAGTTATCCTCGCATCGAGTTACGCCGCGCAAAAGGCAAAGCTAAAGGGCGCTGTCCTGCTCGTTCTCATGCTCCCTGTCGTCGTCGGACTGGCGATTCTTTATGCCCTCCCACGCGACAGCGCCCACCTCGCCCCCAATCTTGCTGGGTACTACCTCCTCGCCTTCCTCTTTGGTGGGAACCCTCTCCTCGTCACCTGGATCATCGGTAACACAGCCGGAACAACCAAGAAGACTGTTCTCATGGTCATTTATAACATCGGAAGCTCAGCTGGCAACATCCTCGGCCCGCTCCTGTTCGCTGAGGGAGATGCTCCGAGCTACCTCCCTGGGCTGCGTGCGGTCCTGGGCTTGTTCTGTGCGATGGTTGCGGCGATCTTGGCACAGTGGTTCTTGCTATTTACGATGAATAAGAGCCAGGAGAAGAAGCGGGTTGCGAATGGGAAGCCGGCGAAGCTTACGGATCGCTCTATGATGAACCATTATGAGGCGCAGGATGATATGGATAGTGGAAATGGCGACGCGGCGTTGTACGATCTGACTGATCGTAAGAATGATGAGTTTGTGTATATTTACTAATAGAATAGATGTCATGGCATCATGGTCTTGCATATTCTAAATGTAAGGGAGCGGAGTTGATGGAACATGAGTTATGGATAGCTTATTATTATTATTATTGAACAATGAATGATCACTGCTTATTTAGTAATAAAATCTACTATGTTGACAAACCCCCGTAAGTGTCACATATATGGTTCCATGTTATCCAGGAATTCGTTAAGACATATCACAACGTCGGGGTCCAAAGACATGTGCAATGCTGGTCTCTTGATTCCGATGATCCCACTGACCATATATAATCCCCATCTCCAGTCAATCTATAGTCAATTTCTCAGATCCCACCTCTCCTACTCGCCGAAAAACGCCCATCATCCCATTCGTCTCGGCCCCCTTCCAGCCAAGGTTGGTAAGGCGCGGGGAAATGCCAAATAAATATAACCGCAGTCCCCTTCCCAACCACTCCTTCTCCTTTCCGTAAAAATAAACCCCCTCAAAAGAAAAACGTCAAAAGAGCAAAAAAGGGTATTCACAATTGTCCCGAGCGCCCTCCCGCCGGCCAATTCCCAGCGTGCATGCGAGACGCCAATATATACACAACCGCCCTCCGCCTATAACCATGCACAGCCGTGCAGGTCAAACCCGCGCCCATTGGCATCCTATTGATTCCCATCCCCAAGGGTCAATCCGCCAACGCCATAATCATGCTTCCCAATAGTTTTTTTTATCAATGAAGCGGTTCGTTCGTGCGGCAACAAAAAATGCACATAAAAAAAGGACAAAAACAACACTGGCCCCATGGGCGGCCGAAAAGTGGAAAAGTAGATAAAAATGTGGTACAGGAAACACGAGCTTGAAGGACACTAAAAATATGCCGTGGTATGGTGTACTCTACCCAACCTCGCCCATGAGATGGGCGAGTGGGAAGTCCCAATTTTGAAACGTAGTTGAGCTTATCCGGTAAGCTGAAACCATATTTGTACGGGCCGATATGAGACCAAGCTCATTGTTTTGGAGGCGTGCTAGTAATGGTAGGTGTTGTGCCCCCGCTATGGTTACTGGACGGACGAGAGCGTTGCTGTTGAGGTTGAGACTTGTGCTTGGCGATAACAGCGAGCTTTCTGCGGAGCGTGAGGAGGCGGCCTTTGACCATGGCAACAACTGGTGCTAGTTAGAGATTGTCCCAAAATTAAATACTAGACGAAAAAAACTTACGTTTCTTGACCGCGTCCCGATCATCGACATTGATGCCGTTCACGGGATCATCTGGGTCTTTCTCTGTGACTTGCGTGGCGACCGCCTTCTTTTGTGGCTCATCGTCATCCTTCTCGAGGATTGCTTCCAGCATACGAATTGCAGTTACATATGAGAGTTCGCAGCCGATCAGGTCTTCGTTCGCAATCTCGTTGATAGCAGCCGATCGACTCATCTCAATAGCTCTGTCATACATCAGCCGTTCAGCTGTTGTGCCAGCACTAAGAAAAACGCCATCGGCTGTTGAGCTATCTCCTCCGTCCATTCTCGAGTCCTCGGTGTGGTTGCTTGGATGGCCCGGATGATCCTCAGGGAGTTGTTTCTGGGCGTCGATAAGCTTCAATCGAGAGAACTCTGCCTTTTCAAGAACTTCATTAAATCGGCCCCGCATCCATTGAACGGCACTGTTGATACGGGCTGCGGCGATAGCAGTCTCGGTTTTCACGGTAGTTGCGCTACTGGCGGCCTCTGCTCTCTTCTTCTTGTTCCACCAAGAATTTGCAATCCCCATTGACTTCGCCAGTAGAGTTAGAGATTTGACGTATAGAACCAGTGCTTCCTCTGATAAGGAAACAACGGCATCGGGGGTGAGACCATCATCTTCTGGGTCCGTATCAATTATATTGTTTCCGCCCAGGCCACGATCCATTGAGGGTGCAAGCGGGATGAGTTGCTTGTATTTGACCTCTGCAAAGCCATATACAACGTCAGACCTGGTTGCCAGCGCTTCGATCCGATCGCCTATTTTGACATCCTCATCATTTGATTTTCCGGGTTTACCGTCAGTAATCATGCCGGCGATACCCGGAGAAGTCGCAAATCCCGTAAACGCGCCATACAGTTGAGGTGGCGATTGCCCTCTCAACAATTGCGGCGCGTACCCAGAAATTCCGAAGAGTCTAAGACTCGCATTTGATATGGCTTTTGTGATCGCGGAAGTCGCTGAGCTAGGGCTGCCGTAAGAGCGATCATAGGACGGTTTGCGGTGAGGGTTTTGTTTTCCTTGGGCTATCTGCATACCGCTAGGGGAAATCGGGGGTGAGGCTGGGGGTTGGTTGGACGACGGCGTTCCCTCTGTCTGTGCTCTTCTCCTC
This sequence comes from Pseudogymnoascus sp. VKM F-4517 (FW-2822), assembly GCA_000750875.1. NCBI lineage: Eukaryota > Fungi > Ascomycota > Leotiomycetes > Thelebolales > Thelebolaceae > Pseudogymnoascus > Pseudogymnoascus sp. VKM F-4517 (FW-2822). The sequence goes on along the minus strand of JPKA01000470.1, from coordinate 30,774 downwards.
ATGTTCGCCCTCGGGGAGTTTGACTGCGTTGGTACTGCCCCCGCCAACCTGGCATTGGCATCCATCTCATCAGCAAACGAGTTAACCTCAACGTAATTTTTCTCCACAACAATATACTCGCGCTCGTCCCTCACGTCCTGGTCGGCTCTTTCCCTCTCGTTTCTTTTCTCATTTCGAGGAGGAACTCGTTTCCTTTCGTTTAATAACGAAGAACCAGGTGATGGGGAGTCTTGGCTCCTGCCCCGAACCATGTCAACTGGACCAGCGCTTGGTCGTCTTTCCATAGCTTCTCCATTTGAAGAGTATTTATTTGGGGCAGTGCTGGATGTATGTATCACTGGCCTCCGTGAGGTAGCGGACGGTCCCGGATTGGCCTGGAACCGCTCGGCTTGCGCTCTAGGTGGAGTACCATGAGGCTGCCGTGGTCTGTGTTGTGCTTCGTCGAGCGCCTCTGTAGGAAGCGCTCTAGAAGCACTTGACGCGTGGTGTGGTGGTAATATCCCAGTGGGTCGCGTATCATTCTCGCTGACGCCCCTACGAGATAATCTGGCCGAAAATTGACCACTCGTGGCTTCTGGTTCTTCGGGCCTTGGTGTCGGACGGATTTCCTCGGGCCTGTCGTCTCCTACCAAGCCACGGATATTATTTACTATTATTGGATGAGCAAAGAAGTTATCGAAGCTAAGACGCTCAATAGGATTCTTCTTGAGAAGTCCCTGAATGACAGACTTCAACTCGTCACTGATGGCAATGCCTGCATCCCATGGAAGGTCTTCAGACTGCTTCTCGATTTTGCGGAGAAGCTCGACGTGATTCGCGGCACGGAATGGAGGCCTGCCGGTCACCATCTCGTACATCACAGTCCCAACAGACCATAAATCGGCTTTGGCATCATACTTTTCGTACCGCAAAATCTCTGGTGCCATATAGAGTGGCGAACCACAGAGCGTCTCGGCTAGGCTTGCTGCTGGGAGAGACCTTGCGAAGCCGAAATCGGCCAATTTCAGCATCGGAAGTGAGAGTAACCCCGCGGCAGGGATCAGAGACTCAACACTTGGTGACATGAGTAGAGGACTTTGAGGGTGTGCCGACATATACTGTGGTGATGGAAGTAGCAGCATATTTTGTGGTTTGACATCGCGATGTATAAAGTTCCTGTCTCTCAGAAACTCCAGGGCGCTCGCAAGTTGCTTGAGGAAGTGTACGCTGATCACTTCGTTCAGCCCACCTTTCTCCGGATTTGGATACTTCCTCGCCATATCCGCAGTCGCGGCATTTGTCAAGAACTTCGAGCGCTTCCTGATGAATAACGACAAGTCTCCTAGCTCACAGTATTCCATCACCAGGTGTATATGTGTATCGGTTTGATGGCGGCCCAAGAGAGCGACGATATGAGGGTGTTGAAGTGATTGAAGAATGTCGATTTCTTGGTTGAGGTTCTCTTTTAACTTCCGGTTCAGTTTCGCCAAATTGACTGATTTGATGGCAACAAGAGCACGGGTTGTCTGCATGAGTGTGACAGTTAGTGAGAGTACTTGGTAGTATATAGGTTGCACATAGGCTTGAGCAGTGCTTCAGTCACTCAGACCTAGCAGTCGTAGCTCAGGCTCTATACAAGCGCAACATGGAGTTGGAGATTGACATACCCGTCGGTGAGCTCTATATACCGTGGCGAAGCTTCCTTTGCCTATTTCGGTGTCTATCCTGTATGCCCCCACCAATGTATCGTTCATCCGCGATGAGGAGGACCTTGAGCTTTGAGAAAACGCCATGTTGGATGGCTGGTGGTACCTTGCTGGGTATGGGTTGGATCTCAAAGCACACTTCCCCGACCACGTAGAGCGAAACTATCCAGATCCTGTGTTAATGCATGTACACACCCGATGAGAAACGATGAGTCGGGCTTCAGTAGGTCGTGAGTTTCGTATATAAAGGTAGCTGTTGGGAGCTATCAACCAATAAAGTTGGGAAGCGTGTGGTGTGTGGCGTGTAGCTGCACGATCAGGCCAGCCGGATCTGCGTGCAACGTCTGGCAAAGAAGTATTTTGTTCGGTATAGTGTATCCTCGAGGTATTCTCCACGGACTGGGAGTTTAAAGAGCGGATAAGAGTGTGTCGTGGGTTGGGGCGTCGACGAGGTTCAAGTTAATGACTCGAAGCGGTACCTAGCGAGGTAGTTGGGGGGAAAGGCGCCTGGCAAGATAAGGCTGGGATACGGTTGAAGTGGGTTCTACAGAACAAACACCGAGTGCTATAGAGTAGCTATAGAATGGTGGCGTTGTGGATGTAGAATCCAAGATGTAGATGTCGTTGTTGTTGGGGAAATGGCAGAAGGGGAGTGAGTATAAGGGAAGAAGGGGGAAAGGGAACGGGGAAGTGGACGGAGTAGACAGAAAGGTTGTGGTTGACTGATGGTGAGTGAGTAGCGGCCGTGGTTGTTAACTTTGTGGTAACGAGGTATCTCCCGTGATGTGATGCTTGACCATTTAGGTTAGTATGGGGGACCGTAGCGGACCGTGCAACGTTCGCGATAAGGCGCCATGAAGTGACGTTTTATGGCGATAAGGGAAAATGGCGTAGAAGTCACGGGATCGGGATCTGAGAAATACGATTACAGTACACAAAGAAGGAGGCGTGGCGATCTGTCTTGCTCACAGCATATACGTACTTGCATATACTGCATGTGCTACGACGAGATGTCTCAGCAGCTTATGTGCTACTCCCCTATATGGAACTTCGAAGGGTATTTACGTAGTACACAACTGTCTCATCCAGTATATATTGCAGATGACTGTGCTACTCCCCTATATGGAACTTCGAAGGGTATTTACGTAGTACACAACTGTCTCAACCAGTATATATTGCAGATGACGAAGGGTATTTACGTAGTACACAACTGTCTCATCCAGTATATATTGCAGATGACGCAGGGTGTTAGCGTCAGTCATGTGTCAAGGCAGACAATGTTGCGAAATCCACAATTCAGGCGGCTGTTCCTGACCTGACTTCTGACGCAACAAGCCCGTCATGAGAAATACAAGAGCTCACTCTGCGGCCGTCATTGAGTGAGTACTGGCAGCTGTGCTTGGTGTCTTGTAGAGGGATGACAACAGCGGCTGTTGGAAAACAACACAAAGGACCGAATGCACTGTTCGCGATATCACTGATTGTGGACGCGGCTACTGGAAAACAGCACAAAGGACTGAATGCACTGTTCGTAATTTCACTGATTGTGGACGCCTCTGCCGTGAGTCAAACTGTAATCATTGCATCCCTACTGTAACAGCTCTACTGTGACAGCAACATAAATGCAAATTTGTGAAGTCCCAATTCGGGAGTGTAAGTGAAGATAGCTTTGCTCGTCATCCATCCGCCTACTCAACGATATCACTGATTGTGGACGCGGCTACTGGAAAACAGCACAAAGGACTGAATGCACTTTTCGCAATTTCACTGATTGTGGACGTCTCTGCCGTGAGTCAAACTGTAATCATTGCATCTCTACCGTAACAACACTACCGTGACAGCAACATAAATGCAAGTTTGTGAAGTCCCAATTCGGGAGTGTAAGTGACGAGAGCTTTGCTCGTCATCCATCGGCCTACTCAATATCATCAGAGATCGGAATATCATAAATATCCCTGGTCTCTTTGCTTTTCCTCTCCGCAAAGCTCTCCTTTGTCTGCATCGCGTGCCTCCCGTGTCCCTGCTTTGCATATCTGTCTTCTTCCTGTTTCGCATATGCCTCCTTTCCCTGGTTTGCATATCTCTCTTTTTCCTGCTTCGCATATCTCCTTCCAAGATGCAACGCCTGCTTCAAAGAGTTGTCCAGTCCGCGCTCAAAAGATTCGTTTGGCGCTGGGAGATTTGCTCCCTTGGCCATGAATTTGTCCTTCCTGTTTCGCATATGCCTCCTTTCCCTGGTTTGCATATCTCTCTTTTTCCTGCTTGGCATATCTCCTTCCAAGATGCAACGCCTGCTTCAAAGAGTCGTCTAGTCCGCGCTCAAATGATTCGTTTGGCGCTGGGAGATTTTCTCCCTTGGCCATGAATATGTTCCTTGGCCATGAATTTGTCTCGCTCTGAGGGCGATTGTAGAGGCATGTATCGTGCGAGAGGATCCTCCGAAATTCGCTCCCTATTGATGACCCCTTTCAAGGGTTTGCCAGTTGCTTGCGGAAAGTATCCAGATGCCTGAGGAGCTCGATGTGCTGAGCCATTGGGATGCATCGAGGTTCCCGATAAACTTCCACTTGCATCACTGCCTTGTAGAGGCATGTATCGTGCGAGAGGATCCTCCGAAATTCGCTCCCTATTGATGACCATTTTCGAGGGTTTGCCAGTTGCTTGCGGAAAGTATCCAGATGCCTGAGGAGCTCGATGTGATGAGCCATTGGGATGCATCGAGGTTCGCGATAAACTTCCACTTGCATCACTGCCAATAGACCCAGAGGGCACAGTATTTGTCGATGGCTTGTCGACCGCTCTAGCAGAGGTAATGTCGCTACTCTGGTCAAGCCCCGGATCTGAGTGAATCACTGTCTCTACAGGGTGGACTTGCAACGATGTCTTTGATGACGATGACCCCTGTGTCCATTTGTTAGAGGCCCTCATCCTTGATTCTACTTCGCTCTTTGTGCTAAAAGTAGTATTTCCATCATTGGGGTCGCTTGATAGTATGAACTTCTTCCATGCTGCATCCGGGTCTTCCTGAGCGGCATGTTTTTGAGGCTCGAAGATGGCGTGTACCAAGTTTTTACTCGGCTCAGTGAGGACAAATGCTTCCCATGCAACATCCTGGTTTTTCTCCTTTGGCTTCCATTTTTGGGGCTCAGTGGGCAGTTGAATATCATCACTCGCTGGTCCGCGAGGCTTCGACGGCCCGACCGTTTTCAAACTCGGTGTCTTATTATAATTTCCAAGATTGTCATCACCAGGGGAACCAATAGCTGACGATACGAGGTTTCGAATCGAGGGTACGGGATCACTCCCATGACCAGACTTGTCGCTTCGACCACTGAGGTCGATCGATGATAGTCTAGGCGATATTCCTTGTGTGGTACCCGTACTGGTAGCTGGACCATCAGCTGTAAGTTCACCGCTTTGGTCTTCCACCGGCCAGGTAGGAGATTCTTCATCGTCACTCTCTACGACTAGCCAACTCCTCCACATCTCTTCATCTTGAGCAACCGAAGCGGCAACTGTACCCTTCCTTCCCGCCGTAGCCGCAATGCTACCCTCAAATGCCGAAGAATGACTTTGCAGGAGTTGTGACGACCTTGAGCTTTTGGGAGTTGGCTGGTAAATAACTGGCGATGCGCCTGGCCAGTTGGCTTTTGTGCTATCCATGGCAAATATCGGGCTGCTCTGATGTTGTAGCCTTGGGGCATAGATATTTCTATTTGGTCCTATTGTTTGGTGAATCAGTGGCCCTGAGCTTGGGTAGTCACCAAATGATGATATTGATTTCTCGTCAGAGCCCAGGCGTCCGTCTTCCACCGGTTTTGGACTGTACCCACCGCCGTTCCTGATGTCTGAACTTAGTTGATGTGGCGGTCTTTGTCTCGATCCGCCTACCTCTAAATCAAGCAACATCACATCTGATGACAATGGTGATTGAACATATTCAGGGTGTTTGATATTGATTTCTCGTCAGATCCCAGGCGTCCGTCTTCCACCGGTTTTGGACTGTACCCACCGCCGTTCCCGATGTCTGAACTTAGTTGATGTGGCGGTCTTTGTCTCGATCCGCCTACCTCTACATCAAGCAACATCACATCTGATGACAATGGTGATTGAACATATTCAGGGTGTTGCCGGTTTATGACACTACCCGAACTCTCTCTGACATACCTTTCTCGGCCGTCTATAAATATTCTGACACTTCCCTTTCCACCTTGGGTCTGTCCGCATTGCATTGTTTGTGGCTCATTTTGACCAGGCTTTGGGAGCATCTCCCTGCTTGGAACATGGCGATTCGGTGCAAACGGAGATGTGATCTTATCTTGGACTCTTGAATATTGCGCTTCATAGCCAGAATTTAATTTTCTCCGTTTACCAATTGCATCCCGGCTTTCTGACTCCATATATTTAAGCTGAAGAGGACGCTGTATGCTCAGTCCTAGCCAATCACCCTCACGAAGAATCCGAAACCGTTTCCGGCGTATTGCTTCCATGTCGCCTTGCAATTCATACCCTCTGTCGACGGGTTCTATCGTGCTGATCGGCTCTGGCTTTGTTTCGTAGCTGTGAATTGAACTCTGGGGCCCATCTCTCAAGCCTAGATAGCCCGATTGTTCATGACGGCTGTTTTCCACATGGCCTGCTCCCCGGATTAGACCGTCTCCAAGATCTATTCTGAAACCGGCGATAAATACCTGGACGCTTGTTTTCGCCATATAAACAGTCGTAAGTATGCAGATGATGGCTGGAAGGTTCCGGTGACTGTTGTAGGGTGGTTCTAACGGTTCCATCTCTGACAGACATCTCATCGAGAGGTTGCGGAGCTGCCATGTCAAAACTTGGGCGTTTGGCTGGACCCTTCTTCACGGAGCCGCTCATCAAATGGCTGCGCATCTTTGCAAAATGCTGTTTCTGTTTACTGGTAGTGGAGCTATCAGCTCTGCGAGAATGCCTCGAAAGGTGCCCACCGGTCCAGTTCATCTTCGAATGAGATCTTGAAATTATTGGGTGCCTTGAAGACTTCGAACGAGATATAAATATGATGCTCCTTGAAGAGAGGTATGAAATGAAATAGAAACATGCGTAAATTTGCTGTAAATAGAGATTATGTATTGAAGTAATACGTATAATACATGTAGGTTTGTGTAATGAACTGAAGAGAACCGCTTCTTACTGTATAAGCGCTCGTTGCCGCGCGCAACTTCACATCCTTCCATTTCGGGCAAGCTTTCAGATTCAACCCAGCTAATACAATTCCTCTGAGAGTTCTACCAACGAACGCGATTCTCAGCCCCTGCTACTCATCGCCCAGATATAACAATTTGAATCTTAGTCCCAAGGCTCACCGCGGTCCTCTTCTCGACCACAATATGGAAAGAACCCAATATCGGATTTCAAGACTTACTCTCGTCTGAGTGGAAGCTGCGGGGATGAAAGCCACACAAAGTAGCACCATCCCTTGCATTCCCTGGGGGCAGGGATTTAAGGGCTGCATTTGCGCTCCATCGTTTTGAGTGATTAAATTGAACGAAAGAGAAGCTGGAATGTTTGCCCTACCTTCAAAGGCATCGTGAAGGCCCAAGATTTTTGCTCATAGATAAGTAAGGCTATTCATCCGGCCAGAAGTCTTCATAGGGACTGTACTGATTGGAAACTCAATCAAAGCCATAGATTTTCCACCAAATCGTGTTTCGCAGAGACCTACGTACCCCTATGCTCCAGGGGTAGCTCGACTTCACGAATGGTTTTCTCGGTGCACCGATATAATACTGGAGAGCGAGCATTGATGTCTCCCAGCTGCGTTTTCGATTCCTTTGGGTTGTGGCATCACGGAACGTCGTTGATGTTGGGTTCGCCGGTGGACTGTGCATTACACGGTCGGCTCAGGCAGCCCCATATTCCTCAATTCTTTTTAGTCGATCCAGCAACGCCCAGTGCGACCAGCAACATGTCGGAAAATGCGGTATGCGTCTCCTCCGATTGTGATGTTTCATTCGAGGCTGCACCCTGGCATAAACACTGGACTTAATAACACCTTTGATTCGGCCTTGGCCTGACACTAGCCTAAGTCGCATCCTTATCGCATCAACTTAGTGGCTGATCTACTTCTTTTCGTTGTTAACGCAGGGTCTCGTTGGCCATGTCTCCAGCTGAACCGATGGAGAGACATGCAGTACTTCGAAGCCCCTTTTCCAGTCTGAACAGCTGAATTTGTGCCTCTGGGAAACCCTTTCTACTGTTGCAAATGACACTCATTTGCCAGCTTAGGGGGTAGGACGTTGTGCGCACATCGCTTTGTTTAGATATTTCCAGAAATGCCGGAAGATATGCAGCATTGCTGAGGTTGTTTCTGGTCGTCCCGGTACCGGACTCTGATCACAATTCCCTACCTTGGTGGATGTTACATTTGCGTCCTACTTGTGGAATTCAGCGCCATGCATTCCACCTTGAGTCACCTTGCATTTTTTTTTAGCTATTCCATTTGCTGTCTGCTGATAGATGGACAGTTGCGCCATACGAACTGCCGTCAGCCTTGAAATGCAGAGTTGGTGGGGAAGAACTGCTGAGCCCCCGTCATGCGTTACATCCCAGGCAGAAGAGCTGCCTGGAGCCGCTCAGTCTTCCTTGCCATTTGCCTTCGGTGTGCAATAACAGAAGCAACCTTCCTTCCAGTTCGGTGTCCATTATTGGACTTTGAGTTCGTTGACAACCCCTTGCTGTTATTTATGATCAGTCTCTTAATCGCCGACGCGTTGCATAAAGTGGAGAGTCGCGACAGGTAAGCGGTGTCGAGATGCACGATATGCACATACTCACCGTCCCGCGACCCCAGAACCTACAGGCAACTGTAGGAGGATTATTACGGCCAGTGCACGCCGTGTCGCACACTGATTGGATCGTATTACACAAGGCGGCCAATAATAGCCACACAATAACAGTTCGCAAGGTCAGTAGGCTGCGGAAGGCGCCTCATTGTTTCGGTGACAGGATGCCGGCTTAGTACCAAGCCAACGAATCTGAGCAGTCGCAGTAAGAGAGCTGCTCACCACCCATAAGTTCCATGAGCCTCGTCTCTGCTTCACTGTTTTATGGTTAGCCCTGCTGCCTTCACCTGTCGTTTCCAAGAGCTATATTTATTGTAACTACTTGGGCTCACTTCTTCCTTTCACATTCATAATTATTGTTATGATCTTTCCCCATTCCTTTACATCTGTCATATTGAAACTCAAATCATGGCCACCTTCTCGGGACCAGAAGTGGAGGATGTGCGGACAATGATAAATCGATGCCATGGGGAAGGAACATCAGAGACAGTCACACCTAAACCTTCGACAACGACGACTAAAAAGTCAAAAAAACAAGCACCACAAGAAATTATTGACGAGTTTTGGACCAAATTCAATACTAAAACGCCGGGGAAAGGTACGCAAGAAACAGTGAAAGCCTCGTGCGCGCGCCGTTGATCCGGAACTAACTCAAGTGTTCTTAGCAACCACAATCCTGCCCGCAGATTCGTACGCCAAGAAGGTCAGCGACTCTGCTCCGAAGGGTACCATATCCAGCCTATCATCCTCAGCATCCTACGAAGAAGCTGTTCGAACATGCAAGCTCAAGGTTGCCAAAATTGTGAAAGAATGCCGGCGCGCAAATCAGAAATACAGAGATCCGCATTTTGATATCGAGTTCGACCTGAAATGGGGCAGACGTGACTGCCTTGAAACTTTGAAGACGCCAAATCGAGAGAAATCAATATTCAGGCCAAAGAGTGTGAAGAGAGTAGGAGATATTTTTGAGAATCCCCAATTCTTCATCAACCGTCCTGAAGCCAAAGATATCAGGCAGGGTCAAGATGGCGATTGCTGGTTATTGGCTGCTCTATGTACATTGACGAATAAGAAGGGATTGATAGAAAGAGTTTGTGTAGCCCGCGACGAAGTTGTTGGAGTATATGGATTTGTATTTTACAGAGACTCCGAGTGGAGGTCTGAGATAATCGACGATAAGCTGTACTTGACTAAACCAGATTATGACGAAAGCATTCTTGAAAGAATATTATGGGAAGATCGCGAGAGAGTGAGCTCGGAAGATGAATATAAGAAGGTATATCAGACCAACTCAGGAGCGCTCTATTTCGCGCAGTGCGAAGACCCAAACGAAACCTGGCTGCCGCTTTTGGAGAAAGCTTACGCGAAAGCACATGGTGATTTTGCAACTATTGATGGGGGATATACTGGTGAAGGAATTGAGGACCTGACAGGTGGTGTTACAATGGAGCTATTTTCAACGGATATTCTGGACAAGAATGCGTTTTGGACGAATGAGCTCCTTAGGGTGAACGAAGAGTTCCTATTCGGCTGCTCGTCATGCCTCTTTTCCGGCTGGGGAGAACGTAAAGGTATCATTGAGGGCCACGCTTATTCGATTATGCGAGCTGTGGAAATGGACGGCGAACGGCTCCTACTTCTCAAGAACCCTTGGGGCAAAGGAGAGTGGACAGGACCCTGGTCTGATGGGAGCAAAGAATGGACACCGGAATGGATGACGAAGTTGGACCACAGGTTTGGTGACGACGGCGCATTCTGGATTAGCTACGCCGACTTTCTTAAGAAGTATCAGACCTTTGATCGGACAAGGCTGTTCACAGACGACTGGAAAGTCACGCATCAATGGACAAGTTTGACGATTCCATGGTCGGTGGATTATAACTCTACCAAATTCGCGAGACCTTTGATCGGACAAGGCTGTTCACAGACGACTGGAAAGTCACGCATCAATGGACGAGTTTGACGATTCCATGGTCGGTGGATTATAACTCTACCAAATTCGCTTTTACGATTAATAAACCGGCTTCCGTCGTGGTCGTCCTGAACCAGCTTGATGGTCGCTATTTCAGAGGCCTCGAGGGTCAGTACACCTTTGAACTCTCATTTCGTATCCACAAGGCTGGCGAAGAAGATTATATTATACGTTCACACAGCAACTACTGCATGCGGAGGTCCGTTGCAGCCGAGCTTGATCTTGACGAAGCCGGTGAGTATTTGGTACTCGTCAAGATAACTGCCAAGCGCGACTTCACCGCACTACCAGCCCACACTGTTATCCGGGACAATGCCAAAACTCGACGAGACAAGCTCCTTCGTATTGGCCTCGCCTACGATCTAGCACATGCTAAGGGCCATGTGGAAGAGTCTGAAGAAGACAAAAAGGGTCGAGAGAAGGCAGAAGCGAGGGCTAAAGCCAAGGAGCGCAAAGAAATCAAGGATAAACTGACAGAAAAGAAGAAGAAGAAGAAGCGCAGCGAAGCTAAAACGGCAAGGAGAGAGAGAGCGCGCCAGACCAAGGCTAAAGCTAGAGCGGAGGCGAGAGAAAAGAAGGAAGCGGACAGGAAGAAGTTGGAAGGAGAGACGAAGAAGCCTGAAGAAAAAACAGCGGCAGGGACGGACGCAGAAAATCCAGAGTCTGAGAAAGCGGATAGCGATATGGCAGATACCGAGAAATCAGGCTCTGAGAAGGCAGTTTCTGAAAATGCAGATGCAGCGAAGCCTTCAGAGAAATCAGAGGCGAAACCAGTAGAAAATAAGGACGAGCCAGTGCCTGAAACCGCCGATCCAACACACAGCCAAACGCCAGCTTCCAGTAGCACCCGTCAAGCCGTTACAGAAGCCGCTTTAAATCAGCTAGCAGCCGCCACGGGCGATAGTTCCCGTCCTGCTCGCTCAATTCGCAAGAATGCTGATCGCGGGGTCTCCCCATTCAACCCTGCTGGATTCGCACCTCATGATAGACTCGCCGGACGTGAAGTCCCGATCTACGACTCAGACGACAGTGACACAGATAGTTGCGTGAGCTCTGTGAGCGACTCAACCATCGATGCAGAGATTGAGAAGGCGAAGCTGCCAACGACGGCCGTGGTGAAGGAAGAGAAAAAGGACAAGAAAGTCGGGGATGACGAGAGTGAAGATGAATTTGAGAAGGATCCGTGGAATGCGGTTGCGGTTGTTGGATTAAGGGTTTATGCTAGAGCTCAAGTAGTGGAGAAGGAAGATGAAGTGGAAAATTTGGCGGGCTCCGAACAATCTAAGGTGGATAGTGGCGAGAAAGAGGAGGAGGCAGCTGCAAAGCCAGAAGATAAAGTGCAAGCTGAAGAAAATAAGGTTGGAGAGCCTGCCGAATTGACCCAGAACACAGAATCGGCCACAAAGGATACTGAAGCTGATACCGGCGAGACGAAAGAAGAGAAAGCGGAAACGACAGAAACTAAATCACAGGAGACAGCTGGTAAGACTGACGCTAAAGAGGAAGAACCCCAAGAGCTGGAAGTTAGCATCCGGGTCATTAGACCTCGGACTTGGGAAGATGGTGAGACGAGCTTGGATGTCGACGACAGTGCCATGGATGCAACCAAAAATGTGGTTGACGAAGATGACAAGAAAAATGGCAAAAAGAAGGTCGTAATTGGGATGAAAGGCAGCTTGGGAGCCGTTAGTAATTGACGAAGTTGGTATTTGAAGCGCCTTGAAGGCGGATGATAGGTATACAATGGAAACGAGGGGAATAAATCGGCTATTGGACTTTGGGACCCAGGGGGACCTCTACTCACTATGATACTCTACAAATATAATCTACTATTTTAATTAATTCTACCTCACTAGCAGCATTTGGAACGAAGTTCGACGAGAGCAGGTTCACACCGTTTTGAGAGGAACCAGAGATGACGAGTCTCATGTCTATCCAGTCACGCCTCGGATTCTGAAGATCTACTTGGTAATAACCAGTATCCCATGCGCCGGGATACTCATATAAGTCTCCAACTCATGAAAAGTTGCACCACCCGGTACGCCATCCTTCGTAATGAACGACTCTGGAACATCCGTCACCCCCCACTCCATCATGCCCTTCAACCCTGCTTCCCGTGCCGCCTCCTCATATACCCCCTTCCTCAGATGGTGGCATTCGAAGTATAGCTTCCCAATCGGCGTCTCAGCATGCACCCCAAAGAAAATCCCATCCTCCACGTCCTTGATGTGCTTGTACACCAAATACCCCGATCCCTCTGGCTCAGGCCTAGCGCTTGCCTCAGCATTGAGCGAATCAATCGGATTCTCAGATGGCGGGACCGTGACTGCCACAAACCTTCCCCCCTCCTTGAGGTTCATCGCGACGTTACGAAACATTTCCACCAGCCCCTCACGATCCGGCGCGTAGTTAAGTAACCAAGCAGCGAAGACAACATCAAACGGCCCTCCCTCATAGGCCGTGGGAACCGCACAATCAGCTTCGATAAATGCTACCTTTCCCTTGGCCTCATAATGATCTACCATGCTCCTCGCTTTGTCCAGCATCACGGGTGAGATATCGACGCCGAGAATTGAACGAGCGTCCCATGACAGCAGGCTGTAGGTGTAGAATCCGGAGCCGCAGGCGAGTTCGAGGACGCGGGCGTTGCGGAGGAAGGGGTCGAGTGTGGTCCGCACGTTTTCGTGCTCGATGAGGGCGATGGTTGAGGTACGGATGTAGTCGTAGGGGGCTTGGATGGGGTCGTATTGCTGGTTTGGGGGTGTCATTTTTGCGGGGTGGATGGTTGTGATGGTGGACTGTGTCACATGGAGTGGACCGAGGAAGTCATGGACTTGCGAACGTGTCAGTTATTCAATCTTGTTTGGGTGCTATCAGGGGCGGGATAGATAAAGCTGCGGTGCGTTGTTTATACATGCATATAGAGCTTATTGGAGGTTACTTTGCGCGTATCAGAAACTGAGGTGGCATCCAGCCTAGCTGCTCAATGTAAGGATATCGCTTCACGGGTAGGACAGACTCAAGACGTGAAATGTTTGAGATGGCATTTGCATTTTGTAAATGACAGACAGGCGCATTAAGGCGCGTAGCTATATATCCCTACGTATTAAAAAAAAATCTTCGGCTATAACTGCTCAATTTTGCAGCATTCTAGGGTATTCAACATCCTTTTCCACCCCCAACCACCCACTATTACTCCTCTTTTTAAGCACCTCCCCACTACATCATTCAAGGCCAACGAAGCCAGCGGTAATCGTTTAGACCTTTGGAGCCTCATCTGACAGTGGAGGGGTAGTAGTCTTGTCCTCGGCGTGGTACGCGTTCAGATTAGCAAGCTTCTCCGGGTCAACGTTACCACTCTCAGTGTGGTGGATATCCCTGTTAACACGGGTTTTCCATGCGGGTGTACCGATAAGACGCAAGGAGCCAGGGGAAGTGTCTTCGAAGATGTTCTCGACTTCCTCCAGAGTCTTGGAGGCAGTCTCGGGAAACATGAAGAAGACGTGAATAAACATAACAGTACAAAAGACGCCGAACACGATGTAAACCTTCCAGGTGATATTCGCAAATGCTGGAGGCACGAAGTAGGCAAGCGCGAAGTTGAATGCCCAGTTAGAGCTAGTGGCGAGCGCGACGGCCTTTCCGCGGACGCGCAGAGGGTACAGCTCAGATGGGTAGATCCAGGAGACAGGGCCCCACTATTACTCAGTCAGCTTGAGGTCTAGTTGCGCAGAATACAAACAACGTACCGTAGGCGCATAGCTCGCGACGAATAAATACGTGCATGCGATGAGAGCGCTGGCGGGCTTTCCCGAGATACTGAAGCTCTCAGCGGCATTGTCGAACTCTCCGGGACGGGGTGCGCGGGAGTAGGTCGCCACGAGACCGGCGTTGGCAAACATCCAGGTTGCCATCAGTGCGGCACCAATAAGTAGTGTTGGGCGGCGACCCCATTTGTCGACCCAAATCAGGGCAGGGATGGTCATGACGACGTTAATGATATACTGGATGCTAGAGGAGAGCAACACAGCAGAGCCGACGTTGGCCATTGTGAAGACATAAGAAATATAGTACATCATAACATTCATACCCGTCAGCTGCGACCAGATCTGCATGAAGATACCGACGTGAGTGCGGTTGATCATGCTGGGCTTCAGAAGCTCAAGGTATGTAACGTCAGCGTTTTGGCGCTCAAAATCGACGGTGGCCTTGATCTCAGCAAGCTCCAAGGCAACGAATGGGCTGTCCTCATCACCCTTTCCGTGAACCAAAACAAGGACGCTGCGGGCCTCTTCCCAGCGATCCTGGCGTGCGAGCCAGCGGGGGGACTCTGGCAAAAACAGCAAGAAGACGAAGAGGAGGATGGCTGGGATCATCTGGAGACCCCATGGGATTCTGAAGGCTGCCGTTCCCTTGATTCCGGCGGTACCGTAGGAAATATAGAACATGATCATAATGCCCCACGTGATTGCCCACTGCTGACACCCAACCATGCGGCCACGCTTTGAAGGTGGAGCGATCTCGGAGAGATATACAGGCACTTGGGCCGAGCAGATACCGACTTTAAGAGGTTAGTTGCTGATAATTATGGCTGTGTTCGATTTACTCACCAGAGAAACCGTTAATGACACGGCCAACCGCCAACATAGCAATGTTTTGCGAGGCACAGATAATAATAGAACCGATACACCTGCTGGTTATTAGTCTTCTATGCGCGCTATTGTGTCGAGATGGCAGTGTTGTAGGTGGGCTCATACCAGATAACTGCACCAATTTGAATCGAGCGTTTGCGACCAAGCTTATCAGAGAGGTAACCAGAAACCAGAGCACCGAGCCAAGATCCACCAGGCATGGCAGCAGTGATGCCACCCTGCACATCAGGCGTAGGACCGTAGCACTTGTTGACATCGTCTCCTTGGATTTGACTGGACGCAGGGTTAGGATTACTGGCTCGACAAGCAGACTAGTGTTGCTTTTGCTTACTTGAAGTAACACAGATATGGCTCGGTAGAGATAATGGCAGACATGGAAGAAATGTCAAAACCAAACAAACCGCCGCCAATAACGGCGACGGCCGTGATCACGTAGATGTTTCCCACGGTATACATTTTGGAGAATCCAAACGGCGAACGCAGTTCAGCGTATTTGTGTTCTCTTACAACGGATTCGAACCCCTCAAGAGTGTCGGAAGCGTGGGTAGGAAAAGGATCAGAGGCACGCGAGGATGAGGGGAAACTGGGGTTATATGAGAAAAATGAGACATCTGGAGATGTGGAGACATGGCGATCGACTTTTGTGGAAACTAGAGTAGGACCGATGTCCTGGACACATCTTGCCCACTAAGCGCTTCGTGTGGAAGTTCACCTGATGATCTTCTCGGAGGCTATTCCCCCGTACCCCAACATAACAGGGGGAATGGAGAGAAAGTAGGATTGATAGACCCCGCTTGGCGGGGATCAGTGTCACCATCCACGTTTTTTGGCGACTCGTCATGGCTGGCGTTACCGCGGAGCCGCCAAAGGGTCATGGTTGCATTTTCCCCACCGCGGAGGTTTGATGGTTTGATGGTGGCAGCGACCCCACGGTTCTGAACCCACTTTATATAGGAGCCCTCGGCTCAGCCATGAGATCCGCGCATAATTCTCCGCGTCGGGTCTGTTCTTTGGGCAGACCTATACTTTTGGCCAGACATAATCATTGAACATAGCACCTCCTAAGAGCCGTAGGATTCAGTAAGCACCGATGCATAACCGAAGTAGTGGCAAGACAAGGTGACGTTGCCACTGGGATCAGGGAAACTGCAATGTTGTCTGTGCATGGTGTATCCTTTGATCCGTACGACGAGCATAGTAAAGACTCGTGCATATGTTAGGGAATAGGCGCGTATCACTTCTTTTCCTGGAGCTAAACCCCTCCGCACCTGTCGTCGGCTAGGCCGGCAACAGTTTGGTGAGGTTGTGAACCCCTCCATGGTGGGAGAGTTAGCCTCTCCGCACGTAACAACACTAACTCCCTTGGGGAGTAGAGTGAACTCAAGTATCCGGTTTTTTTTGTATTCCACGTGCGAGAGATGGTGCAGAACGTTGCGTTGTGGAGATGCAGTCCTCAGCCATAGCAGTATCACAGAATCCTCAAAAATCGATCAATATCCCATCTCTCTGTTTATGTTTCAACCACTGCCTCACGCTTGCTCATACGTCATTGAATAGGACCTTGGAGGGACCGGGGCCCCCTGCGGGATGTTTGAGGTGGCGTTTCTTACCCGCAAGAGATCGTGTTTGTGGCGTTCATTTCGGCCATAGACCGTGCGCTATCGTACCGCCGGAAAAGCTTACTTCCTTGAAACCCCCAAATTGTTTTGCCAGGATGGAAGATAACCGAAGAGAAGGTAAAGTAACACTCTCATTTTATATTGAAAACTGTACTATTGGAGGCGTACCAGCAATTTTCGACGCGTGGAATGGTAGAGGAGAAAATTATCTGGAACAACCATTGTTGCATGAATTTAGTGGGACGAAGGATGGATGGATGGATGGATGTGGGATGTGGGATGTGGGGGATGGGGGATGGGGAAAGGAGAAAGGGGTAAAAACTCCACTTTGTTAAATTCTAGAATCGTGTCACGTGAATATAGAGAGAGAGAATGTGGAGCGCGTTCAATGTTGAAGGTGGTTGAAAATTCACGCGAAGTCAGGTTGTGTCTAATTCCTGGTTGTGATCGAAAGGCGTAGCGCACGCGGTTGAAGTTTGTAGGTCTTTGATTAATGATATTTTCAGAAAAATTTGGATTGAATCTGCATATTGTCACTGTATTTATTTCACTCTTTATTTACTGTACTTTTTATTATCCAGGTTTGTCACGAGCGGTTTCATTTCATCGGCACCTATACTATTCTTCTTGCATCCAGAAAGTATGAAATGCTTCATATTTGCTTGAAATTATCGTACAAACCTAATCCCACCATGTGTGTGCCCATGCCATCTCGAAAACAACACCGCTTCTCCCGCTCTAAACTCCTAATTACAAACAACACACTTCCCCCACTGAAAACTCTCAATCACAGCTCGGCTGCCACCACCAGTAAGCTCTCACTACTAACAACTCTACTCTTGTCACCAGACTTCTTGTCGCTAGCAACTCCCACTGCTGACAATCGTCATTCTCAATCCTAACAATAAAGCTCATCCTCAATTCCCTATTCCCTATACTCCCGAGTGCTAACAGACAGTAAGCTTATTAAACAGCACAATAAGCCTCTCCATTACATCCTCCTGCATGATCCCGCCCTCGGCCCCCACCTTCCCCTCTATCACCTCTTCCGTTGCCTTCACATCTGCTTCCTCGAAGAGGAACTCCAAGATCGCCCGAGCTCCATACTCATAGTCGTCAGGACCAGTCTTGACCTCGTCCATAATTCCCTTCCCAAGAAGTGGCTTCCCAAACTCAACCATAATATTATTATCGAACTCCGGGTGCCCTTGCAGGGTTAACACCCGTCCTCTCTTGTAAATGCCTTGTATGTCACAGCGCTCACTGCTCCCAACGTTGACGAAGTCCTTCGGTAGAGACAGCGGATTAACATGGTCTTGGTGGATTAATCGAAGCCTCATTGTCGACTGGCAGTCGGGATTAGATGATACCTTTCCGAATCGTGCCATGAACGCCTCGGAAAGCTTGATGGGGTGGACGCCGAGTTCCCACCCACTCGGGTTTCGAGAAACAACGGGATAAAGAGGTAGGGAGCCGGGTAGTGAGGGGCTAGTTGGGAGAGGAGAATTCTTTTCCAATTCCTATAGGCGTCAGAAGCAGAAAGTAATTAAGCGACAGCGAGGGTTTCCGAGGAGATTCTTACCTTGAACAGTGAGTGGCAGATTATCTGATGTCCGAAGCAGCTTCCGAAGAGCCGAATGTTCGGCTTATCTTTGTAAATTGCTACATTATTTGTTAAAAAGTTCTTTGAAGATTTTAGAAGCGGAGTATATATACCCTTAATAAAGCTGCCGAGCTTCCAAATCCATGGCTGGCTGTTAAACGCTGAGTAGCCTATTGAAACCTTTGTTAGCCTTCGATGATTGCAACGGCATAGAACGGCTGGTTCTTACTCGACCCGGTGATGAACACCGCATCGAAGCCATCGACTGAGGCCCATCCCGGTAATTGCCCTTTCTCCGCATCAAATGATAAGTAAGATATCATGGGGGACATGTTAGGCTCTGGGAGTGTTGCTGCCACAGAGTCTAACATGTCCCCCATGATATCTCCGTATTCTCCTCGAGTCTGGAGTATGATAGTGGAGGGGGTTCCGCACTTTATAAACGCAATAAGTATACTTCTGTTTGTAGAATTCATTTGTAAGAATGACAATTCAGAAATGATATATTGAAAGTGATGATGGTTTGCAGATGAAGGCAATGGACAGTGTGAGGATGAAGTTGAGCATAAACTACAGCTACAAAGGCAAGCTAGTATGGCCCGAGGCTGGCAGAAAGGAATTTTACAGAGTGAATTTGTCTACAGCTACTTTCCCAGCCCTTTTGCTACTATTCTATGTGCATTCAGTGGAGATTCTGCTTCGGTGTAGCACTCTAGGTTATTTTATCCACCAAGTCTGCCTGGGCCTGTGGGGCCACCCATGCGTTGTGGGGCCAAACAAAATATCAAATAATTATCACATCTACCTAGATATTAGACGCAATGATGCCGTAGCAACCAATATCTCATTTTAAATCGAGGGAGACTTTTGGCCATTGTGTTTGTTGTCACGTGTAAACCTCTTTTTGATCAGCACGAGGGGAGCAGGATGAGCATCATCGAGTAGATTAAAGCTTCTAAATCTCGAGATAAATATGATAATCGGGAATCCATGCTTCTGTGTTTGTTTGCATCATATTAGAGAAAAAAGGTTGAAGCAATATACGTCCTTGCAATTGATTTGGTAAGGTATGGCAATGGAGAAGGAACGATTTGTTTTTACAATACATCAACATGGCAGGTGCAACCCACGACGAAGGCGTGGTTACCGAGGAAGGAGCATTAGCACTCTCCAATATATCGACATGGCAGGTGCACCCCACAGCAAAGATGTGGTTTCAAAGGAAGAAACCATCAGTTACAACAGTTCAACATGGCAGGTGCAGCCCATGGTGAAGACGTGGCTGCTAAGGAAGGAACGATCAGTTCACAGTTTTTCCAACGTGGCAAGTGCTAGGTATGGGTTCTAGATTGTTTATAAACTGAGGGTATTCTATCTATAACTTCGCCTTTGACATCTTCGGCGCACTCGATACCTTCGGATGGTCTCCTGCCAGATCAAGTCCAGTCACTTTCTCGAGCTCAGCAACAGCTTCATAGGCCTGGCCCAGCTTCACCTTGATGGTCCCAAACCCGACCTTCTTCGCAGCCTTGAGGTTCTCTCCAATGTCATCCAAGAATACAATGTCTTCTGCCTTGACACCATTTGCCCAGCCGAGTCCCTTGCCCTTCGTCGAGGCATTCTTCAGGGCGTACTCATTGACGGTACTTAGTGCCATGTTATAAATCGCTGGGTCTGGTTTGCGAAGCCCGACATGTGCCGACGAGATAAAAATATCAAAGATGCTGCGGACCTCATTTGCATCGTTGAACTCGTGCCCTTCGGGGAAGATCATGGTGTTGCTCAGGGCGGCAATGATATATTTGCCGCTGGCCTTCAGCTTCTGCAGTGCTGGCCACATCCATGGGTCTGGCGCTCTGGAGATACGCATCATCTCCCAAAAAAGCCACTCCCCGTCGACCTGGGGCAATGGCGGGATGGCAGTGACTGTGACGCCTTGCTTCTGCATGGCCTGCGTGTAGAAGGCCTTCCAGCGCAATGGATCACGAAGATCATGGTTGAAGCCTGCGAAGAAGTCCTCATCGCATTTGATTTCCCCCCGCTCCAACTTGTGCCACGCTCCATTAGGAGCGGTCTTTGAGAGCGAGTGGTTCACCCATCCTGGAGGAATGCCGTTCCTTAATTCATAATTCAAGATTTCTTGGAACGGCGAAACGACCTGGGAATGTTAGTATCGTTCAGTGATTGGACACGCGCAGTATCGGTTTTGGCCCAGAGAGATGCATCAATCACTAAACCGTATCTCTCTTCAGTATATGCCCAAGTTGGACATTCGGAGACCGATATGTCTGAGAGACTGGGACTTGGCAAGCGGGGCTTGATATGACAGGAGAACTTACACAGACGCCTCCGATGTCAAACAAGATAACCTTTGGTTGGTTTTTCGAAGACATGAGTGCTTCCACAGTGCCTAGAGCAAGCTCTATTAAATGATGTGCTTCTTCTGACATAGCTAGAATGTCTAGTTGGAGATACACATCGCGGCAATTCTCAAAAACCTTACCCAGCAAGGTCGCCAATCGAGGAACAATTAGATGCCGAGGCTCGGTACGATGGCTGTACCTTTCCCCGCCGGTCTTATTGCACCCAGAAAACCAACCAATGGAGCCCTACTTTTAAGGCCGTGAGCCATGGTGGGAATTTTATTGGAGCCGTAAATGTAAGGCTGTTTAACATCGAGTGGGGATTTATTGGAGCCCTAAATTTAAGGCCGTTATCGTCGCCGACCAAAAATAAAAACTCGAGATGCATTGAATACCCACCCTAAATAAGCGAAAAGTTCGCGCACAACTTAGAGACCTCACCCCACGATCAGAGTTCTTCTCTTGACAACGCCCCTTCGACATCACATTCCAGCAATTGTGCGGCCAATCTATCAAGATGGTAAGTTCATCAACACCGTTCAGCATAGCATGCTTGAACGAGAATTCCGTGGATCTCGAGGATCTGCGTTGAATGGGTCCATGCAAGATGCTTCGGATGAGATCTGAAGCGCAAATTGCTGACTCTGGTTTTCTTCACAGCCTTTCACCAAGCTGGTTAAGAACTCCGCGTACTACAGGTAAGAATCATCCCTCCCCTCGACTTTGAAACAATCGCATTGCTGACCTCAAATAGTCGCTTCCAGACTAAGTACAAGCGCCGTCGTTCCGGAAAGACCGATTACTACGCTCGCAAGCGCCTCATCACCCAGGCCAAGAACAAGTACAATGCGCCAAAATACCGCCTTGTGGTTCGCTTCACCAACCGCGACATCGTGATGCAGATCGTCACCTCCGAGATCTCCGGAGACAAGGTCTTCTGCTCCGCCTACTCGCACGAGCTGAAGGCTTACGGCCTTGAGCACGGTCTCACCAACTGGGCCGCCTCGTACTGCACTGGTCTTCTGATCGCCCGCCGTGTCCTCAAGAAGCTCGGCATGGACGCCGACTTCCAGGGTGTTGAGGAGGCTGACGGAGAGTTCACCCTCACCGAGGCCGCTGAGGATGAGGACGCCCGCCGCCCATTCAAGGCCTTCCTCGATGTTGGTCTTGCCCGCACCTCCACCGGTGCCCGCATCTTCGGTGCCATGAAGGGTGCCTCCGATGGAGGTATCCTCGTGCCCCACTCCGAGAACCGCTTCCCCGGTTTCGACATGGAGTCCAAGGAGCTCGACGCCGAGACCCTCCGCAAGTACATCTTCGGTGGACACGTCGCTGAGTACATGGAGACCCTCGCCGATGACGATGAGGAGCGCTACAAGTCCCAGTTCCAGGGTTACATAGATGATGAGATAGAGGCCGACGGACTTGAGGAGCTCTACCAGGATATCCACAAGCAGATCCGTGAGGACCCATTCAAGAAGGTTGAGGGTGCCGCCGAGAAGAAGGACAAGGAGGAGTACAAGAAGGAGTCCCTCAAGTACAAGGGCCGCAAGCTCACCAGGGAGGAGAAGATGGAGCGCGTCAAGGCCAAGATCGCCGAGCTCAGAGAATAAATTTCTGTACGGCTGTCTTGACACTTCTGTGTTCCGTTTTTTTTTTCTCTTTAGTGCTTCATAGGTATACCACAACAATGAGGCGTTCTTGAGCATTTTGCTATCCAAACGATTATGAACTATGAACTAGAAACATCCCTTGTCTGTCCCGTGTGATACGTAGGTTTTGTGAAGCCATATTCTCATCTGTTGCTGCCAGGTCTTGCAGACGCCTTGACGTAGAATAGCCAGTTTCTCAATGGTGCTTATATATAACCCAATCCATTCCTGAACACAGGGTATGTCCCACGATGCGCGGGGAGGGGTTGCTATGCCCAAATGGAATACGAATAATAAAATGTTGACCTGGCTTGTAGAGATATGTTCCACAGCCATTTGGCATTAGTTGATCAAGAAGCTATCCATCGTGAGACGGTAATCAAGCACCTGCATTGGCAATGAGATCAATTGTTGGATCTGGGTAAATTTATTTCCCGCGAATGACAATGAATTAGTTGGGATAAATAATAAGAGAACCTCAAAATTCTCTACACTTGCCAATAACAGAACTTCTAAATGCAACTGTTCGGCCACCATATCGATATCATAATAGGGAGGTCGCTATCGCTGTCTGTGTCTCCTTTCCAGTCAGACGCTGGGAGTTGCCATTTTGGCTCCACAATAGAGAGGCCCCGGTTGTCGAAGTCATAGTCCGCAAACCGGTTAACCGGCTTCCTATCCCTCATCTCGCGGTAGAGATACCGAATGCTGTGAGAACGAAGTTCATTTGGGTCGGATCCTTGATGGGGGTGGGTAGCGCTGGACGATGATAATGCCGCTGTCAGGATGGATGATAGATCCGAACATGCCGTAGGTTGCCTTCTTTTTTTTGTCCGGTTCGTGCTCTCACCTTTATTTTCTCGTCTTTCTGATGCCTCTTAAATATTATATAATGTAGACCGCATCGAGGGACTTGAGCTTCCGAAGACAGACACGAGGTTTTTGTTTTCCAATATGAATTTAATTGTAAATACATATTTATATTTTATCTTCGTGCGACTTTCCAATTTATTCGTCCAATTTGAGCCTTGATGGGACTTCTATTATCCGAGAAATACTCATATATATTATATCCTATTAAAAAGTAAATAAAATAAGAATAAAACTTGGCTTGGAAGGATGGGAAACGGCAGCGGTTGATAACTTGGAGCGAGATGGAACTTGTCACGTGCATCACCCTCAACACACACGAGACAACCGCACTTCCCTCCAACCCAGACATTGCACCTTCCCATCCCATCGCCAATTGAGCAATCTACTACCTCTGTCTTTTTCTCTGTATCGTACGCCCAAAACCGATCAAACAAAAGTGCAAAAAAATGACAAAAAAGATGCCCATTCTCGGAATCGAACCGAGGATCTTCTCATATCGGACACATTCGGTTTACGAGTGAGACGCTGTACCACTAAGCCAAACGGGCTACTTGAAGTGATAGCCTCTCCCCTAGTTCACATTACAAACCCCCATCGCCCCTCCCTCATCGATGAGATCCAGATCGTCACAATTCGCACTTTCCCTCATAGGATTTACGTTTCGTTGACACGTGCAACCGCGTGTCAACCTACAGCTGCGTCTTTCCCCGACACGCGATTGTCCTTGGCAGCAGCTGCCAGGAGCTCGCAAGGCAGCTACATGCATGACTCCTCCCCTACTTCCCCCGAACAAACTACCATATCACACGTCATTGAGGGGAAAACGAACCGAGGGGTTAAACTCTCGAGGCACGGGCAGCGGGGTGATGAGAATGTGAAAGATGGGCGATACCGGGTCGTGAATGCACATGTGAGGCCGACGACGTGCATCCTCATGACGGGACCCCAGCTTCGCGGGAGGGCGTGCGAGGTCGGCGTGTGCTTGTGGGGAGGGTGGGGATGAACTATAGAGTACTCTATTCTCTCCGCCTTCTTTCTCTCCGCATTCTGGGAGGGGGAGCGAGTGGTTGGTACGGATGGATTGACTGCAGGTTTGGCATCCCTGGGATTGATATTGGGGCGGGGGATACATAATGGAGGTGGACGTCCGCCTGCGCGCGAAGTGCTGGCCTTGTGCGACGAGGCTGAAGGAGTCGGAGGTCGGCGTTGTTCTCCTTCGCTCCCCGTCCATCCTGGCGGACTTCTCGCCGCTGTCTCTCATATCGGAGCGCAGCGCTCCTTGTGGCACGGCAAGGGACATACTGAGATGAGACAGCAGCTTCGGCGCAGCGCCAACGGCGCCGAGCGCGCGTACTGTAACGGACTCTGACCGAGACCATCAGTCGGAGACGGGGGATTGCTAATACTCGCACGCTCCAGGCGTCCAGACCACAGGGCTTTGTTTTGTGCCTCGTAACGGTGGGTTACAGGGCCGGGAGAAGTCGGGCTTCGCCGTACATGTCACCGCTAGACTGGGGTGGTTGGGGGATGAGATGCCGGAGCGAGGCGTTTCAGGCACCCCTGTCTGGTCGTCGTGGTGGGTGGGGATGGGATGGGGCGGCGATCGGGTCGGGGATCGCCGCGGGTGGGATTTGGGGTGAGGGCGTTGCATTGGGGATGGGGATTTTGCATTTTTTGTGGTGATTGGGAGGGGAGATGAATCACTGTCACTGGAGGGCATGGTGTGACGGGCAGGAGAGAAACGTTTCATGGCCATGAGGAGAATGTGTGGGAGTGGGAATGGGTTGAGGGCACGAAAAGGCTTGGTTGTCTTGGGGTCTCAGGTGGGTTGAGGTTGTGGATGTCGGGGAGGACGAGAATCGCCGAAACGGGACGCGGACGAGAATGGCGTGAGGCTGGAAGGTGGAGGGAAGAACGCGAAAGTGGAGAAGGGGAGATGGGGATGAGGAGGAGGACTGGGGGGTTACAGGGCTACGAATGCGTCGTACGAGGTGAAGGATATCTGGGCTTGGCTGGCACGCGGTGAGTTCCCCGATGGGTGAGACGTTTTGCGAGATTTTTGCGAGATTATTGCGAGATTCATGATTTGCGATTTTGTGATATTTACGTTATAGGTCTCGGAGAGGTCTCGCACTGCATTTGTTGGGGAAAAGGAGAGAGACGATTGGGGACAATATGAGGACAAATGACAAATGAGTAGGGATTGGGGGGGGGATGAGGAGGAAAGAACAGGGATGCAGGGATTTTGTAGAGTAGACTGGCTTGAGTTAGCAAGTTATAGCGTATGGAAGTTATCCCCACCCAATTAATCTCCACTTGATTACTTTCATCCTTCCTCCTCCTCCTAACGCCCCCTAACCCCCCCCTAGCTCCTTACCTCTCCCCGGTTGTCGCTCCCCGGCTCCTGAAGGACAAGAGTACATCGCATTAGCATATAGGGTACATGGATTTATGCGGCGACAAAGGGCACAATGCAGGCAAGTTTCAAGTATCCCCGTCCGATGATGCGTGTACCAGCATCCTCAAGTCTTCCCGAGCGTCTGGTCTCTCCCACACCTATTCTTACCTACTCTTACCTATTCTTACACGCCATCTCCCAACAATGGGTTCGGTACTTTGCTAACTCATCTGTCGCACCCATCGCACCCCAAGCCAAGTGTTCCCGACAGAGGTACCGCCCGGGGTGTCCCACCACGCAATTTCTGCGGTAATCACCCTCGGCAGGTACTTTTGTCATGCACATGCAGAGTAAGGTATCTCTCCCGTCCACAGTTCACTTCACGATGGCAGAAAAAAAAGTTGGGGAAAGGCTGCAGCTAACTTGTACCTTACCATACTTTGTAGTATTGTACAGTACTCCGCGACCACGACTTTCCCCGATCACGGCCACTTAGACTGCAACTAGCTATGGGCTATGGGGACATTTCTGCGGTAATCACCCTCGGCAGGTACTTTTGTCATGCACATGCAGAGTAAGGTACCTCTCCCGTCCACAGTTCACTTCACGACGGCAGAAAAAAAAGTTGGGGAAAGGCTGCAGCTAACTTGTACCTTGCCATACTTTGTAGTATTGTACAGTACTCCGCGACCAACGACTTTCCCCGATCACGGCCTATTAGACTGCAACTAGCTATGGGCTATGGGGACCTGGGAATCGAGATGGGGATGACTCCTCTTCACCGACGAAGCTCACCGTTGAGAAAGGCGGGCGTTTGTTGTGTTTGTGCTTTGTGCAGCTCCATTTTGTGACTCTTCTGCTCTGCTGGCTGTGACTCCCTACTCCAGGGCTCGTAGCTATGTAAGTTGCCGTCTGTGTGTGAGAGATTTGTTGTTATTATTGCCTCTTTGATATTTTCTTCTTTTCATACTATAGGACTCGTCTTACTCGTCTTACTCGCCGTACTCCAGTACTCCTATGTCTTGCAACCGTGACATCCCTCCTCACTCTCACTAAAACTCATACTACTACTCATCCCAACACTCCTACTATACCCTACGGAGCACTCTCAACACGCTGAAATCCGAAACTGGGCATCAAACAATTTCCAGCGCCCCGACCCGACCCGAACAAGCATTTCACAAGCTCTCACAGCCCTCTCGCCGGCCTCTCACAGGCTCTCACAGGCTCTCACAGGCATAGACACTGCCCATAGAAGGTCCGAAAAGAACAAACCACGCACGCCCTTTCACGCTTTTTCTCTTTCTCACACAGTGGAGGATCATCTCCTTCGTCTCGGCCTGGTCTTGTCTCTCTGGGCTCTGACCCCAATTGCCCCAAATTGACCCCAATTTGTCAATTTTTGCCCCCCAGACAAGGACTATTCCCTCCTGTTCCCCGTCTTTGCCCCCTTTCCCCCCCCCTTCCCCTCCTCCTGCCTGTGCGTTGGGCGCCAGCTATGATTTCCTCTCTCTCCGTGATATCCCGAGCCTCGCCCAATTCTGTTATATGCAGCCCGCCTCGGT
Organism: Pseudogymnoascus sp. VKM F-4517 (FW-2822); assembly: GCA_000750875.1. Lineage (NCBI taxonomy): Eukaryota > Fungi > Ascomycota > Leotiomycetes > Thelebolales > Thelebolaceae > Pseudogymnoascus > Pseudogymnoascus sp. VKM F-4517 (FW-2822). The sequence continues at coordinate 3,571 of JPKA01000470.1, read as the reverse complement.
CCGCCGTTCTTGCTCTTCCAAGCTCATTGACCAGACCCAAACTATCTCGCCGCCTTCCTCCGCATCCGCACCCGCACCCGCAAGTCACAACTCAAGCCACTGCAGTCACTCCAGTCACTACTACAAACTATTACCATTGCCGTTACCACCATTACAAGCACTATAACCACTATAATCACTCCATCAACTACCTCCACTCCCGCCACGCATACATGTCATCACGATCATCAACCGCCTCCACTCAACACACTAATACTTCTTACTCTCCCTCTCCCACTCGCCCACGCCATTACTCACACTCTTCTCGTTCTTCAATGGCCTCTTCTCCTCCTCCTTTCTCCCACTCCTCTTCATCCTCGGCCGTTCCAACCCCGACTTCTTCAACCCGCTCTATATCACCACCCTCCTCCGTCTCTAGCGCTGCATCTCTCATCGCATCCAGGAAACGAGTCTCACTCTCCGACAGACACTCCACCAGCCCCCTCTCCTTCGTCGACACCGCAGCCATTGACGCACAAATGAAGCTGGCATCCTTAGATCACCTCGCTGGCTACTCAACAAAGGCATATCCTGCTGCCGTCACCCAACCCGCTACCACAGAATACACTCCCAAAGATATGGCGAAAGGATATCAGGTTCTCCGCGAGCCAGCGTGGAACAAGAGTAGGTCTCCTCCAAAAAACCCTGGATCACCCCAGAATGCCCCAGTGTATGCTCGTATGACAGCAATTGACCCTTTTCTCATAGGCACGTCGTTTACTCCCGAAGAGCGTGTGACAAAGAACCTCACCGGTCTCATCCCCCATGTCATGGAGAACATGGACACCCAGGTGTTGCGCGCCATGAAGATGATCAACTCGAGATCAACACCTATCGACAAATACCTCTACCTGTCGACCCTCAAGTCGAGTAATATCGATCTCTTCTACCGCGTTCTCATCGACAACGTTGAGCAGCTCATGCCCCTCGTCTACACCCCCACCATCGGCGATGTGTGCCTCCAATACTCGACTCTGTACACGAGACCTGAAGCCCTATACATCTCGATTAAGCAGAGGAATTCCATCCGTACAATCCTCAAGAATTGGCCGTACCCCAATCCGTCGATTTGCGTGGTGACTGATGGTTCTCGCATCCTCGGCCTTGGCGACCTCGGCGTAAACGGCGTTGGCATTCCGGTATTTCCCCCCATCTTCCCCTCACTTAATTAATCCCCACTCTCTTGACGCCTCGTGCTAAGCCAAGTCTAGATCGGAAAGCTCGCCCTGTACACTGCCGCGGCCGGTATCCACCCCGAGAAGACACTCCCAATCGTCCTCGACTATGGCACCAACAACACGCAGAACCTCAGCGACCCGCTTTATCTTGGCCTCCGCCAGAAGCGTGTGTCCGTCAACGAGGCACGTGAGTTCATGGATGAGTTCATGGAGGCCGTGACCGATGTGTACCCGGATATGGTCGTCCAGTTCGAGGACTTCGAGACTGAGAAGGCCTTTGCCTACCTCGAGAGGTACAAGCACAAGAAGGTCTTCAACGATGACATCCAGGGTACTGGTGCCGTCATCCTCGCTGGGTATGCAATTCCTCCCTGACCCATCGATCAATCACATGCTAACAAAACCCAGCTACATCGGTGCCGTAAACCTCTCCAATGTCCCCATCGATGACCAGAAGCTCGTCTTCATGGGCGCCGGCAGCGCCGGTGTCGGTGTCGCCAAGCAGCTCCTTGAGTACTACACCCGCCGCGGCCTGACTGAGGCCGAAGCCAAGGACAAGTTCTACCTCGTCGACACCAAGGGCCTCGTGACCAAGGACCGCGGTGACCGCCTCGCCGAGCACAAGAAGTTCTTCGCCCGCCACGACAACGCCGGCCACCAATTCAAGACCCTCGAGGAAGTCATCGAGTATGTCAAGCCCACCGCCCTCGTCGGCCTCACCGCCACCCACGGCGTCTTCACCGAGTCCGTCGTGCGCGCCCTCAAGGCCTCCGTCGACGCCTCCGGAGCCGGCCGCCGCCCCATCCTCTTCCCCCTCTCCAACCCCCTCACAAAGGCCGAGTGCACCTTCGAGCAGGCCATCACCTGGACCGACGGCACCGCCCTGTTCGCGTCCGGCTCGCCCTTCTCCGCCTTCGAGACCAAGATCGGAGACGTCACCACCACCCACTACCCCAACCAGGGTAACAACGTGTACATCTTCCCCGGACTCGGCCTCGGCGCCATCCTGGGTAAGGTCTCGCGCGTCACAGACGACATGGTGTATACCTCCGCTGCTGCGCTATCGGGCTGCCTCAACACCGAGGAGATTGCCAAGGGCCTCATTTACCCGCATATCAGCCGTGTGCGTGACGCGTCGGCTGTTGTGGCGAGAGAGGTCATGAAGTGTGCGCGTCGTGATGGCGTGAGTGAGTTGCCCGAGGAGACGTGGTTGGAGTGGGAGGAGTGGGGAGATGTTGCGTTGACGGCGTGGATTAAGGCGCAGGTGTACGACCCTGCTCCCGCCGCTGGCAGGGGAAACAAGTTGTAGATGTGCACTTGTTCTGAGGTTGTGATTTTCTTTTTTTTACTTCTTCTTCTTCCTCTTGTGGATGAAGATGCTTGGTGGTTGATGAGTTTTTGTTTTCCTCGGGTTGTTTGTTTGTTGACAATTGTTGATGAAACGACCGAGGAACAAAGAACAGTCTGCAGTGAATTTGTTGGTAAAGAGCGTTAAACATGCATTCGGCGGCGGGGAAAACTGGGAATGGAATGGAATGGGGGTGGGGGAACAATGGAAGGGAACGAAATGAGAAGAGTTGATACCACATTTCTGTATTTTTCGCGGCCAATGAATTGCGGAGCGAATGAGAGCGGACGACGGAGATGGGGGTGATGACCTTCTTTCTCCCGGGAAGACGCGTTTCTTTTTTTGCTATGTTTCCGTTTTTTTCGATTTTTTAATTTGCTGATTTCCTGCTGAGTCGGTTTAGCTAGATCAGTGTGTTCAAGAGGGTGGTGGGTGAATTTCACCTATCGTAGGTAGTTTCCAATCCAAACACAGATGAGGATGGAATCTTTGGCTTTGAATTGCGTGTGTGTGAGAGAGGTGAGAGAAGTGGAAGATAAAAGCTTTCCCGATGCTTTTGAATCGAGTGTATGGAGCAATACGGAGCAATACCACAGACTGACCCCGTACGGCTTACCAAGAACTTCTGCATCTGAGAGCGAGAGCGAATCCGAGAGAGGGGAGTGACTATGACCCTGCATCGCCAACTATGACCTACACTGAAGGTCAAGTAAGAGACGCCTTGCTAGACCAAGAGAATACTTATGTGTCGTTTGTCCAGCTTGCGTGAATATCCGCAACAATGTCAACAGGAGAGGGTGTGGCGGCAAGAAGAAGTAGTAGTCGCAGCAAGAAAGAAGGTTGGCGGCAAGAAAGAGGAGTGGCAGTATATCCTGGGCTCTGAAGGTACTGCACCTCTGCGCTTCCCAACATCGTTGGTAGAACCCCCTAAATGATAGCACGTATTATCGAGGCGGGGTCGCAAGGAGGAGTTGGTAGGTTGATATGATCATGCTTTGCTTAGAGT